>PIJE02000936.1:125617-148117 GCA_002895965.2 Coryphaenoides rupestris | reverse complement strand
CTAAATTATACTATATTTCTTTCTTGTGTGTGTGTGTGTGTGTGTGTGTGTGTGTGTGCGTGTGCATGTGCATGTGTGTGTGTGTGTGTATGTGTGTGTGTGTGTGTGAGGGAGGGGAGTGGAGGATATCTGGTCATTTCCCCGTTTCCTCCAGTGAAACTAAACTGTTGGTTGTATCACCGTGGTTACATATGACATTCTTGTGATTTCATTAATCGCCCTTGTTAACTAATCAGCCTTGCTAAAGTAATCAGCCTCGTTAACTCAAAATAATTAATAAAAACAGGAAATTAATCCTGAATCTGCACATAAAGATGTTGTTTGTACACACAACACAGTGGAAGACCAGGGCATTGTCTTCCTGTCTGCTTGTTTGTCTGTCTGTCTTTCTGTCTTGCCTGTATCATGTAATTCAGTTCCATGGAATTGCTGTGCTTTACTGAACGGGGATTATCATAATTGTCTGGTTTAGATGCACTAGACGCTATATATTGGACAGAGTTTAGTGCAGAGAAGAGCCACCATCACACAATCAAACAACATAAAAGACATATAAAGAACTGATGGGCTGCATCAGGAAGGGGCAGGAGGAGTGGTGCGGACTAAATCACCTGCAACTCAACATCTCCAAGACGAAGGAGTTGGTGGTTGATTTCAGGAAGCAACCGACTCACCCGAAACCGGTCAGCATCAGGAAGACCGAGGTGGACATTGTTGAGGAATACAAGTACCTGGGTGTTCATATAGACAATAAAATGGACTGGACTAAAAACACAGAGGCCCTGTATAAGAAAGGTCAGAGTCGNCCCCTCCCCCACCTCTCTTTGTGTCTCTCAGACATGGTGGGTGTGTGTAGGGGGGGGCATCTAGGCCTCTGGGAGCAGCCTGGCCCCTGTGCACACACACACACACACACACACACACAGACACCAGACACACACACACAGACACACAGACAGACACCCACCCACACACACAGACACACATACACACACATTACGTAGAGTTCATTTTAGGTATTAGGTTGGAGATAGTTAGTTTAGCTTTGAGGGTGAAGATGATTACTTTAGTTACTAGGTTAGACATTGTTTAGTTTAAGTATCATGATAAAATATAGTTATGTTTAGGTATTAGGTTCAAAATGTTTGAGTTTAGGGATGATGTTAGAAATGGTTAAGTACAGGTATTATGTTAGTGCTGGTTCATTTAGGGTTGAGGTGTTAGGTTAGGTATTAGGTGAGATTAGATATGGTTAGCTATTAGGTTAGAGATGGCCATATCTCTGTTTCCTTAGTTACGTCGGTATATTATGATAACAGAGTCCCAGCCAATCAGGACTTTTGTCGACAAGGCAGGTGTCCTCTTTACCTGCTCCAGACTGCAACCAGTCATAACACATCTGTGAGATAAGCAATGAAATTAGGCATCTTAAACTTGCACAGTAGCAGACACAATGGCATATAGTCCCCACACTGCCAGGGTTAGGGGTCCTATTCCCGGTATCGAGCAAGGCACTAACACTGCCAGGGTTAGGGGTTCTATTCCTTGTATAGAGCTAGGCACAAACACTGTTCGTGTAATGTAACCCCTGTTATGGGTTATATTCCCTGTGTCGATCAGAAGCTGGTTTGTCATGCAGCTCTGAAATGCAGAGTGCACTATGAATGCCATTGTGCGGACTGTACGCACACTAGAGCAAGGCACTAACACTGCCAGGGTTAGGGGTTCTATTCCCTGTATAGCGCAAGGCACAAACACTGCCAGGGTTATGGGTTCTATTCCCTGTGTAGATCAGAGGCAAGAGCAAGGCACTAACACTGTGGGGGTTAGGGGTTCTATTCCCTGTGTAGTTCAGAGGCTAGAGCCGTGTCATTAGGGGTGGCGAGAAGGGGAGCATTCCTGCTCCGTCACATCTGAAATCTGCTGCTTCAGCAGGAACTCTGTGATGTCACTCACTGGGTCATTAGGTACATTGTGTGTGTGTGTGTGTGGCGGGGGGGGGGGATGTGCAAATGTGCGGGCATATACGAGTATCTGTGTTTCTATGTATAAGCATCCGTGTGCACGTGGCTGGATGTGTGTGCGTGTGTGTGTAAACAATGGGCAGGCTGCCAGCAGGACTTGCAGCTGCTGTGTGTAGCAGCAGCCTATGCAGCCCAGTAGAGAGCTTAAGTGCTATAGTCGTCCTACTCGCGTGGTACCGCTCTCAGGTGTTCAGTCGAGCTAGCTTGCCCTTTCGGAGGCTGCCTAACCTTGCATATGGTGGCTCTAGTCCGTTTCCATGCTTTGCACTTCACTCAACTGTAGTATCAGCGTTGTATTCTCTTTGTGGCTGTGCGAGGGATACACTCAAATATTACTATTAGTGAATGTCAGCAATATAAACAATGTAATATTTTATTTTCTTTTCTTGTCTCGCCGATGTGTGTTGTGGGATGTGTGTGTTGTAGTGTGTATTGTGTGGTATGTGTTGGGGCGCTCTGGATTATTACACTTGGGTTGTGTGTATTGTGGTGTGTGTGTTATGATGTGGACGGGTGAGTGGAGGAATTGAGTTCTGGTGTTCTAATTCTTGCCGTTTCCATCTCTAGTGAAACTAATAATACTGTTGCGCTTGTCATTAATCACAGAGAGGTTTTCATTAATGACATATTCTCTAGTTTGTGATATTATGTATCTAATTCCCCTTGTTAGAGCTATATTCTACGCCCTTTGCTAAAAGTATTTCATATAGTACCTATTAACTACTGTTCAACACAGAGTGAATAAACTGAACACGCAGAGGAGAGATCCGCTGAAATTCTGCCACATAAAATGATGTTGTTTGTATCACACAACATCATGGTGGAAGGCACACAGGGCCATTGCTCTATCAACGATGTCTTGCTTCTAGCTCAGCTCTGGTCTTGGCTCGTCCTGTACTTAAATCCATGTACACTCTCACTCACCGAGGGGATATGAGACTGTCCGCATTAAGCTGAACCTCAGGGGACACTATAGTCCTCTCTCTACACCTCACAGTCCTGCCACCTGCAGAAGTTTTCGGATGACTCTGCCATTGTGGGCTGTATCAGAAAGGGGCAGGAGTCTGAGTACAGGAGTGTGGTGGACAGTTTCGTGGAGTGGTGTGGACTAAATCACCTGCCAACTCAACATCTCCCAGAGACGAGACGAGTTGGTGTTGATTTCAGGAATGCAACCGAGCCTCATCCCGAAACCGGTCAGCATCAGGAAGACCGAAGGTGGGACATTGTCGAGGATATTAAGTACCTGGGGTGTTCACGATAGACAATAAAATGGACTGGACTAAAAACACAGAGCCCTGTACAAGAAAGGTCAGAGTCGCCTGTATTTCCTACGGAGACTCAGATTCTTTCAACGTCTGCAGGACCATGCTGCAGATGTTCTATCACTCTGTGGTGGCCAGCGTCATCTTCTACTGTGTTGTGTGCTGGGGGCAGCAGGGTGAAGGCAGCCGACACCAACAGACTCAAGAAGCTCATCAGGAAAGCGGGTTCTGTCCTGGGAGTGGAATTGGAGTCTATGGTGGAGGTCTCTGAGAGGAGGATGCTGAGTAAACTACTCAGTATTATGGACAACGCCTCCCATCCCTTGCACGCCACACTGGTGTCATACCAGAGCACCTTCAGTCGTAGACTGAGACTACCGAGGTGCACCACAGAACACCACAGGAGGTCCTTTCTGCCTTTGGCCATCAAACTCTATAACTCCTCCCTATAACCCCCCCTACAAGACAATGAACACAGCAATGTATTAAGACACAGTTTGTAAACTGCACTTCGTTATACAAGACACTTCCACTTATGTCATTGACATATAATTTGTACCCCAAAAAACATTTTTTTCTCCCAAAGGGTTTTTTATGGGGTGGATACGGCATGATCTTTACTCTTTTCTTGTAATTGGGCCATTAGAACAAGAAAGGAGAAGTTCATCAAGTCGTACCCAGTAACAAAGGACTCAGTCTCTGATAAGAATCACTATTGCCCCTTTTCCACCAACGTGAACCGAGAGCTGGTTCTGGGCTGGTGCTAGTGCCAGTTCGGAGCTGGTTCAACTTAAGAACCGGTTTGCTTTTCCACCGGCTAGAGAGCCTCGAGAGCCAACCCGCCCCCACGTCATTACGTCACTGTACGTCTGTATGTGGTCAGAGTAACCGACTCCTGAGTTACACTATATAAGGTATAACGATTGATTGATTGTGTGATTATTGAATAATCAATGAGGGAGTGTGGTGGAAAAATACCATATTGGTCATTTACAGGCAACTTGCGCTCATCTGCATATCATTGAGGGGACCCCTGCTGTGAACAGTCACTGGCATATTCTTAATTCTTAATGTCATGTCCAATAATATCTCACTTCTTTATGCCAAATAGTTTTCGTCGTCGGAATATCTTATCTTGCCCACATATTTGTATATTTAACTGTAATTTGCATATACGTTCGTTATTTTATCAATCTGTGGCTTTTGTACTGTATTGCTATGCAACCTGGCACAAGAATTTCCTTCGGGATTAATAAAGTTCTATTCTATTCTATTCTATTCTATTCTATAAAGAACTCTACAGGCCATTGGAAATGGTGACGTCTTATTGGATGAGTGCGTGTGTCTCCAAAACCCAATGAAAGGGGTTCTGAAGAGGGTTATCATTATCGCATGAAGAAGTAATTGCATTTATATAGCACTTTTCAAGACACCCAAAGCGCTTTACATAGTGTGTGTGTGAGGTATGACACCTCATCCACTACCAGTGTGAAGCCCCCCCTGGGTGATGCACAGCAGCCAGTATGCACCAGAAGACTCACCACACACACTGGCTATCACAGTGGAGAGGTGAGGAATGATACGAGCCAATCAGAGACAAGGGGATGATTCGGTGGCCATGTTGGAAGATAAGCCAGGGTGGGAGTTTGGCCAGGACACCAGTGTTGGCCCCCAATCTCTCTGCCATGGGATCTTTAGTGACCACAGGAAGTCAGGACCTCAGTTTAATGTCTCATCCATAAGATAGAGCTCTTTGACCTCTGCCATGGGGCATTGGGGATATTATGTAGGCCAGAGGGATGAGCACCCCCTACTGGCCCTCCAAAACCTCTACGAGCACCATATGGCCTCCCATCCAAACCAACAGTTTCTCTGGAAGCTAAAGTAGCCATGGTGCTGGTTATGAAGTGTGTGTGTTTGATTATTAAAAGAGTCACCAGACTACAGCACCATGAGGGTGCCACCAGGTATTAGAGACTGTAATACATATATGATCATATTAATCACACTTGTGACAGGTGGTGGTGTTGTTCTCTACTGGTTTGATTACATTTACATTTACCTTGAGGGCATTTGCCAGATGCGATTCATGGCCGTGAACTTCTCTCATAAGATGCAAATCAGTGCATTGGCGGGTGGAGGAAGTGTCAGAGTGAGAAATATTGCCATATTTTATACCCCAACCTGCCATCGTAGGAACATCTGCAGTAATCCCTTGAGGGCCGGGCAGGGCCGGCGCATGCGCTGGGCAAACTGGGCAATTGCCCAGGGCGCCAAGCCACTAGGGGCGCCAAAGGGCTCCACGCAACCGCTGAAAAAAATATATTGCGCTCTCTCTCCATCTCAAATGTTGGTGTGTGTGCTACTGTAGCACACACCAACGTTTGAGATGGAGAGACTACTAGCAGACACTGCTACTGCTAGTATACTGTGTGTTCATAAGCTAGCTAACACAGAAAACAAAACCACCAAAAATGAAACGATCGTCAAAATTAAGTGGGGCGCAAAATAGTCTGTCAAAAGATGGATATAACGTATGGAAACACATCGGTGAGTGTCTAAGTAGCCACAAGCGCTCGAAAACACACACCCGTTGTATGGAGGAATGGCACACTCTTAAGGCTGGAATGGCCGGTATGAGAACTGTGGACAACTGGTTTTAAGTAACTGACAGTAATATGACGCATTTTATCACGTGTTTTGTGAAGTCCACATGGGGGGCGCACTTTCGTTATTTTGCCCTGAGCGCCTGATTGCCTCACGCCGGCACTGGGGCCGGGACACTACAACATACTCTTCATCACATATCAAATCTCGACGTACGTCGATCTGCATTCCTGTCTCTGTCCTGGTGAATTCTTCTGTGAAGTCATTGTTTACCTTGAGATTAGTTGTCACGGCTGTTTACATGACAGCAGCAACTTCCCCAGGTACATGTCAGCTTAAAGACAACACACAGAGTGAGTTTAGTTATGCACTGCTGACATGCTCAGGGCTAGGGCTTTGAGGTGCACAACAGTGCACCTCAAAACAGTGCACCTCAAAACAATGCACCTCAAGGTGTTGACAAGTGAATTAATCAACATGCCTGGAATGCCACTGTTTCGTGAGACTGTCCCTGTTCCAGTCCTGTTGCTTTGCAGCAGAATCCCTTTTTATGATTATCTTGACTTGCTGGGCCATCAAGGTTTTCCGATCTTAGATCGGCTTGTAAATCAGAACTTGGTTTGATCCAGAATCCACAGACTAACTTTCCACATGATGATCCTTCCCAAAATGTACACAGCAGGGCAGGGTAGAGGCCTCGGTGTAAACGTGAAGCGCAAACTTGTAATTTGTAATTATTTGCACTGAAACTATTCATATTAGCTTTTGGGCAACCCTGCTTGCCTCCTTCAATACTGAACACTGTTTAGAAACAGTTGTCAGTCTGAAAAACATTTTAACACGCTGCCTACCTCCTCTGTCTCCTCAGGAAGCCCTGGTAGGCTCAGCCACAGAGCTGTCGATTATCGACGTGGATCGCCCAGGCCATCAGCGAGGGAGAGACGAGGAGCGCCAGACTGGATGTGTGAGGCGGATTCATGGGCCTGAAGAACCATCTGGACGATGGGACAGGCCGCACGCTCAGCCTGGGGCTGGATTTGGACTACCTCCATGTGGAGAGCACCGAGCGTCAGGCTAGCCTGAGCAGAACCGGAGGAGGCTCTGGGCGTCACAAGGCTTCACAGGCTGGGGAAGAAGCTGTGAAGCTGGGACCCAGGGACACCCGGGACCCCAGCAGCAGCAGCGGCCGCAGTAGTGACAGCGACAGTGGCCACAGCAGCTACAGTAGTAGCAGTACTGCCAGTAGTACTAGCTTAATCGGTGACGGCAGCAGTAGTATCTGGAGTAACTGGTCCGAGGAGAGCGCCGTCTCAGACAGTGAGGATGAGCTGACCCACAATGGCCCTGGTCCGGAGTTCCCCAAGCCCCCTCAGAAGCCTGACCCAGACCTCGGACCCGACACACCCAAGACCCCTGAGCAGTACCCAGATCAACCTACGCCAAGCCAGACCCCCCCTCCCCTGGGAGACCCAGACCTGCCGCATCGCTCCAAGGTGGACTTTGCTCTGAAGCTGGGCTACTCTGAGGACCTGGTGCTGCTGGTGCTGAGCAAGCTTGGGCCCCAGGCGCTCATCAACGACATTCTGGGAGAGCTGGTCAAACTGGGGCCCAAGATCAACATGGAGCCCGCATCATCCGGAGGCTCCACGGGGTCTCTGTTCTCCTCATCCTCGCTGTCCTCCTCCACCTCCTTCCTGGACTCAGAGGACAAGGAGAACCTCCGCCCCGTGGTCTTGGACGGGAGCAATGTAGCCATGAGGTGAGGAGCCGACCTTCATCAGTGACAGTCTGTCTGTTTATCACCACGGAGAACAATAAAAAAACTAGACATGAAACCAAAATATTTTTTTCTCCCCAGTCATGGAAACAAGGAAGTGTTCTCCTGCCAGGGTATCCAGCTGGCCGTTGATTGGTTGCTGGAACGTGGTCATCGTGACATCACAGTGTTTGTTCCGGCCTGGCGCAAGGAGCAGTCCCGGCCAGATGCCCTGATCACAGGTACACACACACACAAACACACACACACACACACACACACACACACACACACACACACACACACACACATGTGCACGAACAAACACACACATGAGGACACACACATACACACACGTACACACACAATTGAACTGTAGTGGAAGTTTATTTTAGGTTTATTTGATGTGGATGTAAAACATACGTTTGATGTTTCTTATATACGGTATATTCTATTTATGTAGATCTGTAAATTAGACAAACTGTTGAAAAGTAAGCAGACAGAGAGAGAGAGAGAGGGCGGGGGTGTGAGAGTGATTGATTTGCATACCGCTCAGTCACTCCATTTCTTTGTGGAGCGTTGGTTGAGGTTTATGGAATCTGTGGAAACATGCTTTGAATCTGTGGAGACATTTGAGTTGCAAACACACACACACACACACACACACACACACACACACACACACACACACTCTCTCTTTTCTCCTTCTATTTATCTATGTCTCTCTTTCTCTCTCTCTCCCTCTCTCTCTACCACAGACCAGGAGATCCTTCGACGCCTGGAAAAGGAGAAGATATTGGTCTTCACGCCATCTCGCCGCGTGCAGGGCCGGCGAGTGGTCTGCTATGACGACCGCTTCATTGTCAAACTTGCATACGAGTCAGATGGCATCATCGTCTCCAATGACAACTACCGCGACCTGGCAAATGAGAAGCCGGAGTGGAAGAAGTTCATCGACGAGCGGCTGCTCATGTACTCTTTCGTCAATGACAAGTGAGAGAACCCTGAAGTTAGCACTGCTAACTTTTAGGAACCCAACAGGTGTTCCTCAAGGACCTACTCGTGGTCCCTTTGTACTCGAGACGTGTGTTTATAGACAATGAGTTGGATTTAAGATTTATCCTTTTAGAGAACCGATCTCTTATTGACGTCATTCAGGTGTCAGAACGGATTGTGCTTACATCTCTTATTGTGTATTCAGGTTCATGCCTCCTGATGACCCACTCGGACGCCACGGGCCCAGTCTGGACAACTTCTTGCGAAAGAGACCTATTCTCCCCGACCACAGGAAGCAGCCATGTCCCTATGGTAACAGCCCTTATCTCACACCTTCAATACCCCAGTTTTGTCAAATCAACCATTCATTAATTACATATTCTTATATGATCACTATGACACTGTAGTTCAGCCTTCTCTACGCTCTCCAACAAGTATATTTCTGTTCTGTTCTTAGGGAAGAAGTGTACTTACGGCCATAAGTGTAAGTTTTACCACCCAGAGCGGGGCAGCCAGCCTCAGAGAGCGGTGGCAGATGAGCTACGTGCCAGCGCCAAGAGTTCCACCTCAGCCTCCAAAAACCTACTGGGAGACAGAGTGATGGGCACACCTCCGAGTCTAACCAGCAGCCAAAGAGAAATCACCTCTGAGGCGGTGCCGTCGAGAGAATCTCCAAAGAAAATGTTCGATCCTAGAAGCTTCTCCCTCAGCGACCTCCTGGACGAGCAGCTCGTAGAGCCGACCAAAGTGGGCCGGCGGGGAAGCGGCAGCAGCAGCTGTAGTGGCGGTAGCCTTCTGGGACTCCCTGCTCCAGGGGGCCCTCCTTCCAATGTTAGCCAGGACAGGTGGGACCACCCTGGAGGAGGAGGTGCTGGTAGTTCCAGAGTTGTGGGAGCCTCGGGTCCCGGCCACACCAAAAGTTACCCCACATGCGAGTCACCAGAACTGGCCTACAGCTCCCTGGTCAGGGCCTACTCCAGCCTGAGCCTGGTAGTACCAAAGAGCCCAGAACGGTTCTCCCCGGCCGGCCTGCGCGCTGGCTCATTGCCATCGGAATGCAGCAGCAATGGCAGTGTCAGCTCAGATTCCTTCTCACCAGAGCCCGTGTTGGAGGATGGCCTCAAGTGCCCCCACCACCATGAACCACATGCCCTCCGCCACCACCCGCACCACCTCTGCCCCAGCCGGTACCCTCACTTCAGCAACCGGGTGTCCCCAGAGAAGCCCCCGGACCAGGGCTACTCCCTGTCTCAGCCACTGGGGCGACCAGCCGTTGCTTACGCCCTGGATGCATCCACCTCGTCTCACCCCTCTTACTCCCCGCCCCTTTTCAGTCCTCCATTACCCCACTGCCCCCCCCTCCAGCACCGGGTGCTGGGCAGCCATCTGGGAGGTTTCCCTGGAGAATACAACCTACCCCCTCCCACATCACCCCAGACCTCTTCCGCTCACGCTCAGACCTCCACTCCGAGTCGTGATGTCCGTAGGTCTCTGTGGCAGGACAGCCGGATCCCAGACCCGGGCCTGTACGAGGGCTCCCCCCTTCATTCCAGAGGAGGGTACCCTGGGATGAACCACCAAATGCCACAACATCAGCACCACCACCAGCAGCAGGAGCATTTTGTGAACTGGAGCCCCCACTACCAGCCTCAGCCCCCCCACCCTCGCTACGAGCAGACTCCCTTCCACAGCCTCCCAGAGGGCCGGGACAAGGCCTGGGCCTCGCCGTGGGGGAGGTGCACCCACCCGTCCCCTCGCCATCTCCCATCGGCTCAGCAGAGCCAGGCCATGCCCTCCATCATCTCCCCCCACTACAGCCACCAGACCCCAGCAGCTGCACCCCGCCAGGAGCTCCCTGGTCTGGGGGTCCGCTACCAGGACCTGAGGGAGCAGGTGTTCACCAACCTGTGTAACATCTTTCCCCAGGAGGCAGTGAGGATGGTGATGGGGAGGCACCCCCAAGTCACCGATGCTCAGCAGCTCGCCGCGGCCATACTGGTGGAGAAGATGCAGCAAGGCTACTGAGCATGTACAGCAGCAGGGAGTCGAGTCGAGTCTTCCTCAAGAACTCGGATAACGTTGTTATGGAGGAGTTGCTTGATCTCACAGGAGAGAAAGAGATGTTTCCTCCAAACGTCTTTGGTGGACAAAAATCGTATGTTTCATAAGAGCTCTTCCTGGAGTGTTAACTGACTATTGTTGTTGTGAACCTAGCCTGTCCACCTTCATGGAGATGAAAATGCTCTTTCTATCCCGACCAAAGCATTTCAATATCCATGTTGTAAAATAACACTTATTTAAGAGAATAAATACTTTTATAAATGTATCTTTGAAGGGGCTCTAAAGTTTATGTTCTTTAAGAAAACATTGACACTGTTCTGAAAAGGAGTAGATGGTATCTTTATTATAAGATGACAGCAGGGAATCTCAGAGATGATGTTATTCAATAAATATATTTTTCTACTCTGGTTCCACGGGTACCACATTCAGGACTTCAAGCCTCAAGAGTTTGTCTTGTTAGGCTAGCTGGGTTAGCAGACATCCCAATGGGGACTGTGTTTATTCTTTAATTTATTTAGGCTACTACATTTAAATTATTTTCTATAGTTTAAGAAAATTTATATTTTTTCGTTCTGGCACTTTTTAATTATATTTTTTGCTTTAACTTTTGTTTTAATTTTTGGCAATCATATCAGGGTGTGAGGAATGCTCAATTGTATTTTTTTAAATGAACACCGAGATATTTCTGAAACTTTGTTTGATTTTTGTGACGTGTTTTGGATTACCCCGGTGGTAGAAATAAAAACTGAGGCAGCTTTTAAACAAAACTTCGGAATGTCCCCAGTTGTCCATCTTGGGCTGAACACCCCAGCAGCCATTTTGAAATCCCCTTAAACTTTAAGGAAAGGTTATACTCATCAGCAGAATCTCCCGTCTGGGATTTATAAAGTACATCTTAAACTAAAGGTGAACTAAATCTATTATTTATTTAAAATTATGTTAAAAGTTTGTGTTAATTTATTATTGTCTATTTGATCAGTTTGAGACACTGCAAGGCTCATTTGTGCTCATCTTGGCTTTTGGCTTTGTGAAAACCAGATGGAACAAAACTTCTGTAGTGGCTTGGAATTTTAATCCCTGCTCCCTCTTCTGGGGTTGATCCTCAATTAGCCCCATTGTGCCCCAAAATCATCCTTCATTGTCGTGTCAGTGATTCCACAGCAGCGCTTTTGGTGGAAAATCCAACTTGTTTTGCCATACATGCAGTTTTGCTATGAGATCACATGTGACCCGAAGAGTGGTGTATGATAATGATGATATGCCAAATTGTTGTGATCCTTAACAACCTGTCTCTGTATTCACTGTCTAACTCCTACCTGCTCCTTAATGACCTGTCTCTGTATTCACTGTCTAACCCCTACCTGCTCTTTAATGACCTGTCTCAGTATTCACTGTCTAACCCAAGGGTGGCCAACCTGTCAGAGACGAAGAGCCAATTTTTTTTACTGTGTTACTGCAAAGAGCCACAACATACACACATGAACATCTCCCCATCTCTTCCTCTCACACACACCAATAATATTCTTAGTCTTATTAGTTAATTCCCCCCCTATCAGAACCGCGAATTAACGGACCCCCCCCCCTACCGCTTAGAAGAGATGAAAACAAGAGGTGACGCAACATTTACATGATTGCGCAACATTTACGCGATTGCGCAATAATTTCGGAAAACTATTGTCTTTTTTGAACAAACAACAAGCATTTTAATTAAAATATGGATGCCAATCTATTAAACAACTTCTCCTCTTTCCGATTCTGGCAAAAAAAACCTATTCCGTCACCATAAGTAATCCGACAGGTTAGGTATATAATTACCAAAAATCGCAGGTACTCTCGGTTGGGTGAGTCCGTCGGCCAGGTGGCGGGTGGGTGGCTGATGGAGGCTGCCCGTCTACAGTCGGGGTTACCGCGTCGTAATGGGGACCCAGCGGTGACCCAGATGGGTGGATGCAGGATCACATCGGAGGATGTGGGATCCACACATCGCTGTGGTAGGCGGGGAGCGCCATAGTACGGCGCCGACCTCCATTTTCATGATTTTCGTCAAAAGACGCGGGTTCGAATCCCATCTGTGACGCTAACATTTACTTTTTTTTATTTTTTATTCCAATGTCATTTAATTGCCGCCCCATGCTGGTGCCTGGTGTTTAAAAAGGAATAGCAAAAACATTTTACATTTTTTTCTTAATTCTAATGTGATGTTATTGGCGTGCTGGTGTCTGATGCATATTAGTTTTTTTCTGAATGTTACTGTAATTCTAATGCCGTTTGGTGATCATTATGAGACGTTTTCACTGCTCATGGTTCTTATAGGACAGGGGTGGCCAACCAGTCAGAGA
The DNA here is from genome assembly GCA_002895965.2 of Coryphaenoides rupestris. Lineage (NCBI taxonomy): Eukaryota > Metazoa > Chordata > Actinopteri > Gadiformes > Macrouridae > Coryphaenoides > Coryphaenoides rupestris. The sequence continues at coordinate 135,069 of PIJE02000936.1, read as the reverse complement.
CGAAGAGACCATTTTTCTGTCTCTGTATCCACTGTCTAACTCCTACCTGCTCCTTAATGACCTGTCTCTGTATTCACTGTCTAACCCCTACCTGCTCCTTAATGACCTGTCTCTGTATTCACTGTCTAACCCTTACCTGCTCCTTAATGACCTGTCTCAGTATTCACTGTCTAACCCCTACCTGCTCCTTAATGACCTGTCTCTGTATTCACTGTCTAACCCTTACCTGCTCCTTAATGACCTGTCTCAGTATTCACTGTCTAACCCCTACCTGCTCCGTAATGACCTGTCTCTGTATTCACTGTCTAACCCCTACCTGCTCCTTAATGACCTGTCTCTGTATCCACTGTCTAACTCCTACCTGCTATTTAATGACCTGTCTCTGTATTCACTGTCTAACCCCTACCTGCTCCCTAATGACCTGTCTCAGTATTCACTGTCTAACCCTTACCTGCTCCTTAATGACCTGTCTCTGTATTCACTATCTAACCCCTACCTGCTCCTTAATGACCTGTCTCTGTATTCACTGTCTAACCCCTACCTGCTCCTTAATGACCTGTCTCTGTATCCACTGTCTAACTCCTACCTGCTATTTAATGACCTGTCTCTGTATTCACTGTCTAACCCCTACCTGCTCCCTAATGACCTGTCTCAGTATTCACTGTCTAACCCTTACCTGCTCCTTAATGACCTGTCTCAGTATTCACTATCTAACCCCTACCTGCTCCTTAATGACCTGTCTCTGTATTCACTGTCTAACCCCTACCTGCTCCTTAATGACCTGTCTCTGTATTCACTGTCTAACCCCTACCTGCTCCTTAATGACCTGTCTCTGTATTCACTGTCTAACCCCTACCTGCTCCTTAATGACCTGCCTCTACCATCTAAACCCAGGTTTAGTCAATAACCTCTCTCTCCCTCTCTCTGTAAGTCTGGTCTCCAGTTCTCGTTATTTGCACCAACTCAAGCGACCGGTGGACGCCTTATGTTATTGATACAAATTGTATCCCGTTAACTTAAATCCAGATCATTGATTTATATCAGAGTATTTATTTAAAATGTTTAAATATGTTGAAAACTGCGGGACTTTTCAGTGATGGTGTTCGTATGAGGTGGGGTGTTTGTGGTGTGTGTGGACTTGTTTTTGAATAAGGGGTCAGAGGTTTTCCCCGTTGAAAGGTGCAAAAGAAGCCACTGGTTGTGATGTTGTCACTGTTTAAATAAGGTGGTTTTATCAAGGCTGAAATGTATCTTCCTGGTTTGGATTTTTTTTAAAGGTTGAATGAAATCAACCTTCCAAGAGAAACGTTTCCTGGGTTTCACCGCAGTTTGACCAGATGTTCTTACCATCTTGTTCCTGTGGTAATTTGATTTGTTTCTGGTTAAAACCCATCTTCTCAGGCAAGGAAAATACACTTTTCTGAAACACTTTAACTTTTTTTTTTTTTGTGTCTGTTCAGATGGTAATATTTTTCAGACTGTAGTCTTGTTTCACACGGTAATAGTGTTCAAACTGTCCTGTTCAGATTATAGTCCTGTTTCAGACTGTAATTCTGTTCAGACTGTAGTCCTGTTTCAGACTGTAATTCTGTTCAGATGTCAATAGGGTTCAGACTGTAGCCCTGTTTCTGACATTTATTCTGTTCAGACGGTAATAGTGTTCAGACAGTAATAGTGTTCAGACCGTAGTCCAGTATCAGATTGTAATACTGTTCAGACTCTAATATTGTTCAGACTGCCTGCTTTACCGTGTCTGGTTATAGTCTGAGTTGTGTTCAAGTAAAAGCAAGTACCGGGTAGATATTTTTCTAATGCAACTTTCTTAAAGAGCTATTTTTTCATTCAATGCCAACCTTATTGGCCAGATGAACGATTATATTTAAAATAAAAACTGCTCTAAAGGATTTTTATTTTGGTGGGAAAAGGGAATATGTTATAGGGTTCACTTATAGGGTATGTTTTGTTCTATTTTTTATATTTATTGAGTACTGCATTGGTAATTTGTGTGTCAATACAGTATGTGTGTGTGTGTGTCTCCTGGTGTTCAATATATAGCCATTTTAAACCCTACCATTTGAATGACCAATGTGCTTTAATGTAACTTAATGTTGTGTTGTGCAGAAGCCATGTTATCTGCTGCTGAATGTTATGGGATGTGAAGCGATGGGTGAGGACCAACACAGATCTGCCCCAGGGTCCCTCTGCAAGGCCTCACTACAGTTCCCCTCACTGTGAAACTAAACAGACTTTTCTCCGGACTATTCCCATGACGCACTGCTTTCCCTGGGTTCCAGGCCATGCTTCACCCAAACTCAAAACACATTAATGCGTCAATACATGGGAAACAAGTGGCAGAAAATTAAATGTAGTTGTAACTGTAGTTTCAGTAAACCAAATGGACGCACAAACCGAGTGAGAACAGCTGGTTTGACATGGTTGAATGAAAGTTAAATGTGTAGAAAAATGTAGTGGTGCACTGAGCTTTAGGCAATGAATCCAAATAAATTGAAAGAATCCATTCCGAGAGATGCCAAACAAGACCCGTTGACCCCTCTCCTGTGTTCTAATAAAAGACAAAAATAAAAACCTGTTGCCTTGTCGTTTTTTTTACCAACTGTGGCATCGTGGGTTTGAGCATGTTTGCCTTCAAATAAAGACACAGGAGGACCTTGAATCACGAGAAACAACATTTCGTTCGTGTCTACTGTGTTTATGGATGAATAAACTTGACATGACTCTGTACCTGTGATTAAGGGCTATACAAACACAACTGTCTCGACTTTATTCGATTGGCTGGAGTTTTTTGAACAATTTAAGGCTCCACCCATGTTTGGAAATAATTTTTTGCCCAGACAAGGCCAGACTGATATTGCGAAACACAAACGTGAATATTTGGAAGGTCTCAGAAGGCTCACAAAGGATCATTTGCTTATTTTAATATTTAGGGACAGTCCTATCGATAAATAAGTAAGTCAAAATAGGAATTGCTGTGACGGCACATCTGTAGGATGTTTTGGTTGGTAAATAATGGTGTTCAGGATCACCAAAAACAAAAATTCCTTCAAAAATGTGTGCACTCGAACTTGGACTCGCATTGTCCCCTCTAAAGCTGAAACCAAGATATGGTTTAATTTTCCCCACGTAGAACAACAAACTCAACAAGAACAAGAGATGAGAATTAAACAACACAAATAAGGCACATTTTTTCTCCCAAAGACATGATTTTAAATTCTGTGGACAGAAGCCATAAAGGTAGGGACACAGATAAATGCTCTTCGTGACAAGCTGGAGACATTAAAAAGCTACAAATGGCCATAAATAAAAAGAAGATATCAAACAGTCTTTTATATTCACCCATCTATCTTAGGGTTTGTGCTAGCTGTTAGCGCTTGACTGTTAGCTCAACACTGAAGTCCATCTTGGACGTCTAGACGTACATGCTAGCTGTTAGCCGTTAGCCGAAGTCCATCTATCTTGTGGGTGTAGATGCACATGCTACCTGTTAGCCGTTGGCCGAAGTCCATCCAGTGCGTGGTTTGTGGCGAGCTGTTAGCCGTTAGCTCACAACACTGATGTCCATCTCTACCTTGTGGGGGGTCTACGTGTGTATGCTAGCTGTTAGGCGTTAGGCTCGACGCCGAGGTCCTGCTGGCAGCCAATCCTGTCGCAGGATGTGCTCTTAGGATGTGGTACTTGAGGGGGGGTGGGGCTTCGGTGGGGTATAGGTGAGTGGAGGACACGCCCACTTGCCCCTTTGTGGGGGGAGTGGGGGGGGAGAGGGGGCAAAACTGGTGAGAAAGCATTGGCGTGACAATAAGGCTCTCTCTCTAAGTTGCAGTGTCTCTGGTTAACTCCCAGTCTCTTTCTCTCTCTCTCTCACAGTCTCTCTCTTTAAGTCCATGGTGTCTCTCTCTCTCTCTCTCTCTTCTTCTTCTCCCTCTCTCTTTCTCCTGAAATGCCGGCGTCTCTCGCCCATGGCTCGCTCACATGGACTCAAACTCATCGATGCGTTGCTTCGTGTTCCCCTGGCGGATTTGTCTCAGGGTCTTGTACTTGTCCCGCCCCACCCGCACGTTCTCCGCGTGCAGCACGTCGTTCTGGGTCTTTTTGGTGTCGTCTCGCGCCTCCGCCAGCTCTGAACTCAGAACCTGGGGGTGTGGGGGGGGGGGGGGGGGGGGGAATGGTACATTGATACATTTCCCTTATGTGTAGTATTGTATTTTATCATCGTTCACAATGTGTTACTCACATCTGTGTTCAGGCTTCCTCTGCTTGGGTCTCTGGTTATGGTTAGGTTTCTACCTGTTCTATCTGGTTCTAGGGTTATGGTTCTACCTGTTCTACCCGGTTCTATCATGCTACCTGGTTTTAGTGGTTCTACCAGGTTCTAGAAGTTCTAGGTTTAGGGTTCTACCTGGGTCTCGGGTTATGGTTAGGTTTCTATCTGTTCTATCTGATTCTAGGGTTAATCTAGGGTTATTGTTCTATCTGGTTCAACCTGGTTCTAGGGTTATGGTTCTACCTGGTTCTAGTAGTTCTAGGTATAGGGTTCTACCTGGTTCTACATGGTTCCAGGTGTAGGGTTCTATCTGGTTCTAGTAGTTCTAGGTATAGGGTTCTACCTGGTTCTACATGGTTCCAGGTGTAGGGTTCTATCTGGTTCTAGTAGTTCTAGGTGTAGGGTTCTACCTGTAGCTGCTGCTTGACGCGCTTGTTCTTCTTGGCCTCCGTGACGCGGTCCTCCTCGCTCCGGCTGACTCTGCCCTCGCCGAGCAGCTCAGAATACCCGCTGGCCTCGTCCGCCTCGTCCACCGCCGCCGGCAACGTCATCGCACTCTGGAGCTCCGCCTTCGTCTTCTCCAGGTCCTCCTGGGCCGACATGGCCTGGCGCGCACACACACACACACACACACACATTTAGGATGTCACCGCCATTGGTTTACACACGAGCGTTATGAAGCCGTTATGGATGCCGCCATAGTTTTAGATTAAACAATCCATATTTGACACTAGGGATGCACCGATACCGATACCAGTATTCGGTATCGGTCCGATACTGTGCTCATGTACTCGTACTCGTACTGGTTAAACGACTCCGATACAACCGCACCGATACCACTTTGGCAACGCAACGTTAACGTTGTACACGTTGTAATATTCTTAGCCAAGGAATATTGAAATAAAGAGATGCAACCGAGTTGTCGTTTATGGATGTTTAAGAACCGCGAATTAACAGAGCACCCCCCCCACATCAGAACCGCGAATTAACGGAGCACCCCCCCCCCCCCCCCCAGACAAAAAATAACATGTTTTCAAAGTCATTAGAACTGTAATGGTTTTATTAAGTACTCGTATCGGTATTCGGTATTGGCAAGTACCCAAATGTAAGTACTTGTACTTGTACTCGGTCTGAAAAAAAGTGGTATCGGTGCATCCCTATTTGACACATTGAATGGTCATCTCGCAGTAATCTATGGCCCTAAACTCATTAATATTCCATCCTTCATTACTTTTTTAATCAAATGAAACTGTCAATCGTGGACATGAACAAACCAACTAAAATCCTAACCAAATCAAGAAAAAAAATGTATTCCCTTTGTATTACGAGAATGAAATCCCATTTTTGCTGTTGTCTCACAACAGTGACAAGCCTTTTTGCAGCCACCTACTAGCTACAGGCTGCTAGACAGAGGAACTACCTGCCAGGGCTTCACAAACAGGCGGTCATGGCTGACTCTTGTCTTGATAAATACACACAAACACACTCACTAAATCACACAGAGGCCTGCGACAGACAGACAGGACATTTGCATACAAGCAAGGGATTGATGCTTAAAGGTGCTGACACATGATAGCGTTGAAAACATTCAGCTGCAGGAAGACCCCCCCCCCTCCCATTCCATTCCAGTAGTGACAGTTTGTTGCACAACCTGCATATTTCACGGGGGAGTGGAGGGGGACAGGCTCACGTGCCTCAAGTGATCAATCTCTCGTGGTAGCTATACTGTACATCAGCTGTAGATTGAGATGACTTCGTGTGGACGTGTTTCAAGATTCATGTCACGTAATCTATGGTAGTAATAATAATAATCAGACATCTTACACAGAGATTAACGAAACATTTTTGCGGAAAAGCGCTACTTTAATTCCAGCTCTGTGGATGTATTTAGAAATGTTCTCAATAAAACCTTTAAGTAATTAGCTTATTTAGCACTGTGGCAAGACGGGACTTTCTGGCCCCTCCCTCCCGAGCTGTCACAATCGGCTAATTAGGAGGCCAATCGGTGACAGCTGCGGCCGATCAGACAATGGAACACGGTATAAAGCCGGGGGGTTCCTCCCAGTACGGGAGGAGATCGGAGTTCGGAGGGCGCGCCAACACGGGACACGGGAGATCGGCGATCGCGACGAGAGCGGAGTTCGCGCCGGGGAGCGCGAACTCCGGATGTGATATCTATGCTTGTTGTGGAATAAACGGCCCGACCACAGAGCCTTGAACAGACTATCAGTGTTTTCCTATGCGTCTTGCCTTAAGAGTGGAAGCAGGTTGCCACAGCACATTTCACCTTTCTCAGCTAAACACACACACACACACACACACACACACACTCCCTCAGGTCTTACTTTGTGTTGCCATTCTGACGCCTCCTGGTCTTTCTTCCGCTTGGCTTCCTCCAGCAGAGCGATCTTAGCTGTAAACTCTGCTAGCTCAGCTGCCTGTACACACACACACATACACATACACACAAGTGCGCATGATCACACACGCATATACATACATTCACACAAAAAAGAACAATTATATGAATTACATTTACAATTGTACGTTAGCTTAGTTAAGGAAAAGGTTATTCAAGTGTAAGTGATTCTAACACAAAGGTTTTGGGCTGAGAGATCGGTAAGGGATTGGTTCTGACCTAGGGCAAGATTTTGTGAGAAAGTTAGCTTAATCCTACTTTGTTCATGTTGACGAACAAATATAGCGTGATAGTCGGAGATTTGGAGCACAGAAAAATTATTTAATACGCAAGCAACAAATTGTTTGCATGCATCCATCCTGTTATCCAGATTAACGTCCAATAATAATCCCTCTCACTCAGTTTGACGCATACGACCTCTCACAAACTACTGTGCTGGCAAACACTAGCTCACATTGTCTCTCTCTCGCTCTCTAATATTATTTGTATAACCTATTTGCTGCTTCCTGCCCATTTGCACTATTATATATTGTATGTTGTATATTATGTATGTGTTCTTAATGGTGTGTTGTGTTGTGTAGTGTCTGGATTTTTGCTGTACTGAGAAGCCAAAGACAAATTTCCACTGAGGTGGACTATAAAGTCAATCAATAGTGGGCGGGGACTAGCTCACATTTTGTTGGTGGCTCAAGTGTGTTGGTGGAGGTAGGGGTGGTCATGGATGGTGGTAGGGGTGGTCTAGGTGTGTGTGTGTGTGCGCGCGCGTGTACCAGTGTTTCCTGGTTCTTCATGTGATCCGCGGCCTGCTGGGTGAGTGCGGCCTTGGCCTCCTCGGCCGCCTGCCTCTCCTTCTCCAGGCGCCCCGCCTCCTCCTGAGCACGCCTCCTCTCCTGGTCCAGCTGCAGCGCTTTGAGGGTCTGCTGCTCCAGCTCTACACATAGAGACACACACATTCACATTCGCACACACACACACACACGTACAGACACACACGCACACACACACATATAGAGACAAACACACACACACACACATATATAGAGACACACACACACGTAGACACACACACACACACATAGAGACAAACACACACATATATAGAGAGAGAGACACACACACACACACATATAGAGAGACACACACACACATTAATATTCCATGTTGGATACTCTCCATATACCGTCAATTATTCCATTCTGGGTAAACATCTAGGCTGAACCAGTCAGTAACTAAAATGGAATAGGCAAATGCATTAAAACAGTACAAAACAAGTTGGGCCAATGGACAAGTTAGAGGTTGCGAGAAAAACATTTGAAAAAAGGAAGCTGGAACTAACTATACACACACACTGACAAACACACACACGTGAACACAAGTTAAACCTAGCAGGTAGTTAAAAGTCAAACACACTCATCACGATATATCAGACAGGAGCCAGACCCTCAGGTCATCAAGGCTTCTATGCAAATCCCAGTCGGAGACTACGCCACCATCTGTTTACCCTCCCTCCTCACCACTTTCTGGGCTACGTGCTAGTATGTGAGTGATGGCGTGTATGTGTGTGTGTGTGTGCATGTGTGTGCCTGTGTGTGCGTCTGTGTGGCTGTGCTAGTATGTGAGTGAGTGATTGAGTGAGTGAGTGAATGTGTGTTTGTGCGTGTGTGCTTGCCTGTTTGTGAGTTAGTATGTGTGTGTGTGTGTGTGTGTGTGTGTGTGTGTGTGTGCCTGTGTGTGTGGTGTGTGTGTGTGTGTGTGTGTGTGTGTGTGTGTGGTGTGTGTGCATGCCTGTGTGCTGTGTGTAATCCTCCTCACCTTTCTGAGCTCTGAGTGTCTGCTCCTCTATCTGTCTCAGTCTCTCCATCAGTTCGTCCTTCTCTCGCTCCATCCTCTCCTTCTCTCTCTCTGCATGTTCTCTCTTTTTCTTCTCGTTCTCCAGCTGGTCTCTGCAGGGGGGGACAGCACACCGTTGACATCCACTCACATCCTCTCACCCTCTTCACATCCACTCATCCACTCAACACCACATCCATCCACTCGGGCACTCAACATTCATTCATCCACTAAACAACACATCCTTCCACTCACCCACTTAACATCCACTTAACATCCACCCATTCCCTTATCAATCAAATAATGCATCCGTTAATCCGTATTCATGAATACCCCCTCCTGGGTTGTTTTGTCCTTGTGTTTTGATGTAAATCAGCATAGCTTCCATTATGTTGACAAACATGGGCTGATAATATTCAAACCCACACTGCCATCTACTGGCTGAAAGATGCTGCATGAGGGAGCCATAATGTATCCCTCTGTTGCATTTGTCAATGACAACAATGTACAGAGAAAGAGAGAAAGAGATTTATTCTATGTTGAGAGAAAGACACACACAGAGACAGAGAGAAAGAGAGACAGAGATACAGAGAGAGTGGCAGAGAGAGAGAGAGAGACAAGGCAAGAAGGGCTTTTTATGCCATAAAAACAACTTAGACATCCCAATAAAAATATGGCTCAAAATACTAGACTCAGTTATCAAACCCATTTCCCTTTACGGTTGTGAGATCTGGGGTCCACTTGCAAACCAAGATTTTACTAAATGGGACAAACATCAAATTGAAACGCTGCATGCAGAGTTCTGCAAATCCATTCTCCGCACCCAACGGAAAACACCCAACAATGCATGCAGAGCAGAATTAGGACGATAGCCACTAATAATACAAATTCAAAAGAGGGCATTCAAATTTCATAACCACCTAA
>PIJE02000936.1:117191-124890 GCA_002895965.2 Coryphaenoides rupestris | reverse complement strand
GGTTTTATTTCTAATACCAGTAAAGCTGCAATAAATTTGAGTAGCGAGATGAGCAAGAAGCAGAGAGGGAGAGAGAGAGAGAGAGAGAGAGAGAGAGAGAGAGAGAGAGAGAGAGAGAGAGAGAGAGACAGAGAGACAGAGAGGGAGGGACAGACACAGAGACAGTGGGAGAGACAGAGAGAAAGAGAAAGACAGAGACAGAGACAGAGGGAGAGAGACAGAGACAGAAACAGAGAGACAGAGACAGAGACACAGAGAGAGAGAGGGACAGAGAGAGAGAGAGGGAGAGAGAAAGACAGATATACAGAGAGACAAGAGAGAGAGAAAGACAGAGAGAGAGAAAGACAGAGAGGGAGAGAAAGAGAGACGGAGAGTCAGAGATACAAATAGACAGAGAGAGAGAGAGAGAGAGATAGAGAGAGAGAGAGAGTGAGAGAGAGAAAGAGAGAGAGTGTCTACACCACCTCTCCATCTGCTTGTGGTGTTTCTCCTCGCGGGCCTGGGCCTTCATCTGCTGCACCTCGATGGTGTCCGGTTTCCGGCGGCGCATGTACAGCTCGTGGTTGCCCATGCACAGTGCCAGCACGCGCTTGTTGATGCGCAGCCGTGGCGCGTAGAACACAAAGTCCTGCACACCACGGCGACAACGACGATGACAAACATCAGCATCATCGCCACGGAAACCACTCAAAACAACGCTGCTGCACAACTTTTTTGCTACACACTCTTGTGGTGTGTTGTCCATATTGAAACAACTCTCGCTAACCCTCTCACAGTAACCCTCTGACAGTAACCCTCTGACAGTAACCCTCTCACAGTAACCCTCTCACAGTAACCCTCTCACAGTAACCCTCTCACAGTCACCCTCTCACAGTCACCCTCTCACAGTAACCCTCTCACAGTAACCCTCTCACAGTCACCCTCTGACAGTAACCCTCTCACAGTAACCCTCTCACAGTCACCCTCTGACAGTAACCCTCTGACAGTAACCCTCTCACAGTAACTCTCTCACAGTAACTCTCTCACAGTAACCCTCTCACAGTCACCCTCTCACATTAACCCACTCACTGGAGCCTTCTTAACGATGGGCTTGATGACAAACTTCTTGTCGCTGAAGGAGATGTTCCTGATCTCACTCCAGGGGAAGCCGATCTTGGGACTCAACCTGAACACACACAGAGGAGGTTGTCTATTAGTGTACATTAGGCTGTGTGTTTTAGGGTGTGTGTGTGTTAGTGTATATTGTGTGTGCATTAATCTGTGTATTAGTGTGTGTATTAGCATGTAATAGTGTGTGCGTTAGTGTATATGAGTGTGTGTATAGAAAGTGGAAAGTGGGTGGAGCCTGCGGTTCCAGAAGTGGTTCCCCCCAAAAATGTTTTTTTTCTTTTCAAGATAACGAATTTAATTACGTAACATACAATAGCGGGATATTCCTTAGTTATGTAATGATTCTATTCGATTGCATAATTGGTTTCCTTTATATTATATTTTTTACATTCTCTATAGTTGCCGCTTGAGAATTTTGCATAATACATAAAGTCATAAAGTAACACATAAAGTCTTTCGATAGCGAAAGGTAGAGTGATGGCTTAATTCATCCCTGAGGGGAATTTGTGGAATTCCTAATCTAATGACATACTCTGTAGACAGGGTATACGCAGCTACAGTGCAGACAATGGTGTTCATTCACACCTTGGAAGAAGTACGAGCATCAGAGGCAGCGCGGACGAAACGGCGGGAAAGGAGAGATGTCTCCTCGAACGCAGTGAAAATAATACGGCCTGAGGCAAACGAAAACAGAGGGGTATTATTATCGAGAGAGTTATTAGTGATTAATGACCTCGTAATGTGTGACTGGTGAGTGATTTGTAGCCTTGGGATATCTAATAAAGTCATATCTTTACAATGTCTCAATGTGAAAATATATTTGTGTGTATTAACTGTCTAGTAGGGTTTTATAAAGCGGGTACCTGAAATCAAGCAATCTGATGGGTTCATAGCCGTGGTATAATAACCATATACCACGGCTATGATTCAAATTCCTTTTCACTAATTCCGGTATCACTCTGCCTGTGAGGGCCTATTTCTTGGAACAATGCTTTATAAACATGTTAATAAAAACTATTAAAATTGTACTGTGCCTATTAGCCTACTTTCATATTGCCATGCTTGGTGCCATGCTTGGTGACCGCGTGGGGCCGAACAACCACCCTTAGCTGTGATATAATAACCATGTACCACGGCCGTGAGCTATTGCTGACATTAATTGGTAGTAATGTGTGACAGTGTGATGAGTGATTTGTAGGTTTGGGATATCTCTACAATAAAGTCATGGGACTCAGGGTAGAACAATAAAACACAATGTATCAATGTAAAAATATATTAGCTTGTATTAAGTAATATTAAGTGATATTCTAATATTCTTAATATTCTTAATATCATGTGAATACTAACTCTCACCACTATTATTATTACCCTTCAATTATTATCTTGTAATATTATCTTTCATCATCATGTGCAATATTTCTCCTCTGCAATACCATTGCCAACTTGTTTTGTTGACCGAATATCTTGCCTATATTTTTGTATTTTTATATTCCTCTTAGGCTTAGACTTACTGTAAATTAGTAAAATAGTTATTTTATTTTTATTATTCTATTGTTTATTTCTCTTGTTTATTATTCTATTGCTGTGCAACTTCTGGCACAAGAATTGCCTTCGGGGGTCAATAAAGTTTGATCTTATCTTATCTTATCTTAAGTGTACAGTAGGGTTTATATGAGTACTTGTCATCGTGCTCGTAGATGTTGAGTCCCAGTGCATCCACTCCCAGCCACAGCTCTGTCCCTTTCTTGTTCTTGATGTCAAAGTAGTTGACTCCGTACATCTCCAGGTCCTGGGCAATCTTCAGATACTCCATCATAGAGTCGTCCCTGTATATATATATATATATATTATACATTATACTACATTAATATATACATTATATATCCAATACATATCTTCAGGTACTCCAGCATGGAGTCGTCCCTGTATACATTATGTGTACATTATACTACATTCATATATATATTTTATATACATATCTTCAGCTACTGCATCATAGAGGCATCCATGTATTTTTGTGGGGATGGGGGAGTGACTCAGTCTTCTCTGTACAATTTGCTGTGTTATGTTTTGGTTTCCCTAGAACCAGTCAGCGATGCCGGGGAGTCACACGCCCAGGACCCCGCTTTTGCCTACCGCCCGGTATACAATGCACCCGACCCCAATGACTCTCCCTGCAGGTGGTGAACCCACAGGGAATGAGTTGCTGCCTCAAGCGAAGGAGTTCAAGTATCTCGGGGTCTTGTTCACGAGTGAGGGCAAAATGGAGCGGGAGATGGACAGACGGATTGGTGCAGCGTCTGCAGTGATGCGGGCGCTGTACCGGTCCGTTGTGGTGAAGAGGGAGCTGAGCCAGAAGGCGAAGCTCTCGATTTACTGGTCCATCTACGTTCCAACCCTCACCTATGGTCACGAGCTTTGGGTAGTGACCGAAAGAATGAGATCGCGGATACAAGCGGCCGAAATGAGTTTCCTCCGCAGGGTGGCTGGGCTCAGCCTTAGAGATAGGGTGAGGAGCTCAGACATCCGGAGGGAGCTCGGAGTAGAGCCGCTGCTCCTCCGCATCGAAAGGAGTCAGCTGAGGTGGTTCGGGTATCTGATTAGGGCGCCTCCCTTTGGAGGTTTTCCTCCACTTCCAACTGGGAGGAGACCCCGGGGCAGACCCAGAACCCGCTGGAGGGATTATATATAAGGAAGCCTGGGGGGCCTTGCTTAGCCGGCTGCCACCGCGACCCGGCCCCGGATAAGCGGACGAGAATGGATGGATGGATGTTTTGCTTTCAATAAATGTCTGAAGTTTATGTAATGGCAGTGGCACTATCCAATCATTATTTAGTTTTCCAAGTAGAGCATAGTCTGGGCCGTCATTCTAGACAGTCTAGTCTAGTAGGTCACACAATGTCAGGGAAAAAACCATCTAATGTTTGGCAGCATTTCGAAGCCATTAAAGACGATCGGAAAAAGTGTATCAACGGCTACAGAGAGAATCCTTCTGTAAAAATGTACTACAGATTCTCTCTGTAGTACATTTTTCGCTGTGTCGCTACATCTAATGGTGCCGCAATTTGTTCTACATGCTGAAATGTATCATTCACATGTAGGCTACTTTTAAATATGAAAATATTGAAATATCAGTCAAACTCTTCTAACCTCCTGGTTAGTGGTGGAGGTTTTGTTGTGGCGGGATGTGAAGGAGCCCAGCAGAAGCCCTTGTAGCCGCATGTAGCAGCAGTGTTTGCTACAGTATTATGTATTAGAGCTGGTGTACTACTATACTACGACACATGGTGTAGTAGAGGAGGAGAATTTACCTAAGCATGCCTCGGTGCTCTTCGTGCCACGTCTGTATCCTGTCCTCCCACTGCTCCTTGGTCAGCTTATGTTGTTCCAGTACTCTACAAATATACAACAAATATACACATCTATCATCAATAACAGGAAGGCCAGGGTGTGTCTGTGTCTGTGTGTGTGTGTGTCTGTGTGTGTGTGTGTGTGTGTGTGTGTGTGTGTGTGTGTGTGTGTGTGTGTGTGTGTGTGTGTGTGTGTGTGTGTGTGTACCTCTGGGGCAGCAGGCGGTCTGATGCCAGATATCCAGGCGTGTGTGTGTCTCTGCTGTAGTTTCCATACTTGGTCTGGACCGAGTAGGACGCTAGCAGCACAGCCGTTTCTGGAGGACAGTAGTTCTCATCGTTCAGGATGGACTCTTTTACCTGCAAATGTGATTTTATATATTATATTGAAGCACAGGCAGTAGCAGCCAAGTATTTCAGTTCTATAAAAGTCTTTATTACTGTATTGAGAGATGTACTTTTCCTGTATTTAATACATTGACATGTCTGATCTCACAGATCAGGCATTTAATATGAATTCTTAGGCAAAATGCCCAAGAAAGCACTTTACTCGAGTACTTTACTCGAAAAAATAAATGAACATTTGAAGAGTCCACTTCTAGTTCTTTGTTTATGTTGTGTTAACAATAGTGATGAGGTCAGATTCGTTTAGGTCAGCGTGATGGAATATTTAATCCTCCATCTTTGCTCACAACATCTTTTCACACCTTTCAGGTGTGCATAAACTACTCATTATGAACTTCTTTTGAAAATACAAAAATGCGAAATTAACGGTTATGCTATCGGTATCGCTATAGGCCACGAGAAGCCTCCTCATTATCGGTATAGGCTGAAGAAATGGGATGTTTTGATTGGCCGACCTGCAGGAAGAACAGCTTCTGAGTGATATCCTGGATCAGCTCCTCAGACACGTCCTCAGGGTAGAACTTGGCTCGGAACTTAAACTGCAGCGGGTTCTCCTTCCTGACGTCCTGCTTGGTCACCTGCAGGGGGAGACACACACACACAAATATAACACACACACAGAAACATTCACACACACACACACATATCCAGTGATGTGGTGGCGGGTTAGGGGGTCCCTGTCCCTGTCTGAGGTTAAGGGGGTCACTGCCTGAGGTTTATGGGGTCCCCTTCACCATCTGATGGTTTATGGGGTCCCGTCCCTATATGATGGTGGGTTTAGGGGGGTCCCCATCCCCATCTGAGTGTTTAGGGGGTCCCAGTCCCCGCCTGAAGGTTTAGGGGGTCTCCGTCCCCATCTGACAGTTTTAGGGGGTCCCCTGTGCCTCTATGCTGCAGTCTCTCACCTTCTTGTTGAGTTTGAGCCAGGTGATGTAACTCTTGCTGTCGGTGTATTGGAGACCAAAGAACCAAACCTCCCTCAGGCCTACCGTCTTCACCACCTGGGGAACACACGCGTCACCATGACAACACACACACCACAAAATCACCATGACCACATGGCCACATTGCCATGATATCCCCATGAACACAACATGGCAGCACCATAAATATCACCACCACCAGCTCCTCCACCACTACCATCACTTTGTTGCAATGCAGCATTTCTTATTATGCATAATATACTTAACTACCACTAAAACAAATAAATAAATAAATAAATGCAATTCTACAAGAAACTCCTCAAGCTCAAACTCAGGTACCTATAGCGCTCTGCTAAGATGGTTCTTATAAACCTGCTACCGCAGCAATAGTTCGTCTAATAGTGATGGTATGTTTTGATGCAGGATTATGTTTATTAATGCTCTGATTCTCTCTCTCTAGTCCTCTATATTTACGACTGTTATCTCCATACATATGTGTGTGTCTGTGTCTGTGTCTGTGTGTGTGTCTGTGTGTGTGTGTGTGTGTGTGTGTGTGTGTGTGTGTGTGTGAGAGAGTGTGTGTTCACCTGGTCGAACAGCTGCTTTCCTGTAGTGTTCGGCTGGATGGCGAACTCCAGCTCTGCGTCCATGGTGGTGACGCGCACGTTGATCTGGACACACACGCGCGCACACACACACACACATACACATACACACACACACACACACACACACACACACAAAGAAAGAAAGACAGGATTCAACTCTTTTGTCGACCCTTAGCACACTCTGGTTTAGATTCAACCACTTCTTCTACAACAGGAACATAAAATATTATAACTAATAACTGATAGCAATTCTGTATCTAGAGGAGACGTGGTGAGATCGAGGGAGGTGATCAGAGAGCGAGAGAGAGAGATAGTACAGCTTCGGCAATGTAGGTGTTTATATTGCATGCCAATGAAGCTAATTGAATGGATGGGAAGGAGAGGTGATAACAGGGCAATGGAGAGAGATAAAGAATAGAGAGAGAGAGAGAGCGAGAGAGAGAGAGAGAGAGACAGAGAGAGAGAGAGAGAGAGAGAGAGAGAGAGAAACATACACACAGAACAAGGGGTACTTGTTTATGTCTTGTTTATGTTTTTATGTTTATGCATCTTTTTGGGTGCTGAGTGCTGATGCGGTTGCCATAGTGACATAGAGGCGGTCCTATTGTCTTTTCATGAAGAACTCATCGGACATAGTAGATCATCTTTAGCTGAATAACACAGGGAGCGATGCTGAGGAGAGGTAAATGGATTGCATTTATATAGTGCTTTTACACAAAGCGCTTTACAGTACTGCCGCACATTCACCCATTCATACACCGACGGTGGTGCCAGCCATGTAAGGTAACAACCAACACGTCAGGAGCAGTTAGGGTTAGGTGTCTTGCTCAGGGACACCTCCACACTTATTAGGAGAATGGAGGGGAGCGGAGGTGACAGTAGAAGAGAGGAGGTGATGGGGAGGTGAAAGGAGGAGAGAGGAGAGGAGGTGAGGGTAGGAGAGAGGGGGTAGCAGTAGGAAAGAGAAGGTGACAGGAGGGAGGAGGAGAGTTAAGAGAAGGTGATATAGGAGAGGGGAGGTCATGGGAAGTTACAGTAGGAGAGAGGAGGTGATATAGGAAAGAGGAGATGAGGGGAGGTGACAGTAGGAGAGAGGAGGCAATTGAGGAAAGAGGAGAGGTGAGAGGAGGAGAGCAGGGTTGCATGGAGGTGACGGTAGTGGAACCCGCTCGGTAGGTGGTGGAGGTGCAGGTCGGTAAAGCTCACACCCTCAGTAATTAGATGTAGTGACTTGGATAATTCCCATTATAGGAATGAAAACCACTTTGTGAATTATTCAAAAGGTATTTTTATCTGAGGGCCG
>PIJE02000936.1:97191-112191 GCA_002895965.2 Coryphaenoides rupestris | reverse complement strand
AGATAAGATAGAACTTTATTAATCCCGAAGGAAATTCTTGTGCCAGGTTGCATAGAAATAGAATGAAACAATAGAGAAATAAACAGTAGCATAATAAAAATAATATAACAGATTTACAAATTTACAGTAAGTCTAAGTCCTAGGAGAAGTATACAAATATAGGTAAGATAAGATATTCAGTCAGCAAAAACAATTTGGCAATAATTGACAATTTGGCAATAACAGCAGTGTCTACTACTGTTAAGTAGTCATAGATTTACTCATTTAAGTATTTTTGACAAAAAGCCTGCACCGTGGTGTCTGCATTTTAAGGCATGGTGTGGTGGGGTAAATTAAATTAAAACGTTTGTCTTTGACCGAGAGACAGCTCTTGAGTCCTGACGTAAATGTATATGAGCGCTCTCAGATAAACAGCAGCCTCCGTGAAACACAAGACCCTCCGCGACGGGGTGTCCCGTGTCGCCGGCCCCAGGAGCGGTGACAGCCCCGACAGCCAATCAAACCTCCGCTCCCGGCGCGACGCGGCCAATCACCGGCGCGCATTTAACCCGCGCGTCACCCAGCGCGTCTCGTTTCTGCCGGACAGGAGAGACGCGCCGCTGGTCTGTATAACTGCGTGTTGCGTGCGCAGCTCCTGGAGATTCACGAACCGCGTTTGCGCCAAAACGCCGCCGTGGCGCGTGCGGAACGCCGTGGCGCGATTTTAACGTAATCTCCCGAGGCGACCGCCAAAAATAACGGAATTTTAAAACAGACGTTAAAATAGACGGCGCTGAACGGGGCGAGACCGAAACGCGTGTTTTGCGTACGAACGAGGAGGACAGAAGCTGCTGCGTGTATCGATCACATCCTACTGATATCGATACCCTGTCTGGTGCACATCCCCAGAACAGACATGTAGGCGCAAAGTTACACATCTGTGGGTCATTATAATGTTTAACGACCCACAGATGACTCGGTTATCAGGACTCGAGCGCCGTCGAGACGTTGACCAGCGCTGGCGACGCACATACAAACTTTATTCACACGAAGCCCCGCCGGTCGGTCTGTCCACACAACCGGCAGCCCGGCAGCCCTGCAGCTATAAATACTATTCATCAACTGTTTAGTGCACAAGGCTCTGATAACCCGCCGCTATGACGCGATGACGACCGGCCGGCGTAGGAGAGCCGTTACCGGACCGTTAACCACCCTCCCGCCTCCCGCTTCTCTCTCCTATCCGAAGTACCGAGAAACGCACCAACTCACCACCACCACCACCCCACCCACCCCCGATGAGACGCCGTTCCCGGGGAGGATATGCGGAAACTGTCGGTGGCGCGTCTCTGTCCCGCCGCCGCCGCCGCCGCTATCCCGGGAGTATCTCCTCCTGTCCGCTGCAGCCTCCTCCTCCTCCTCCTCCTCCTCCTCCTGCTCCGGTTGGGTGCCGGCGGGCTCAGGGCTCACAAGCTCTTTGCTCCCGGACTGCTGAGCTACTCTCCGGCAAATATGGCTGACCGACCGACTCACCGGTAGAGTGTGGTGGTGGTGGTGGTGGTGGTGGAGAGCGGAGTCTCCCACAACTCTCCTACCTCCTCCCCTACCTAACACCCCCTCGCCTGTGTCCTATGGGTGGGTGGCGGGTCAGAATGAGTTCCTAATATGAGGGAATGTATGCCAGATAACAACAACAACAACCACATAATGATGATAATAATAATAATAATAATTAGCATTATTATTATTATTACTAATTGTGTGGTATATGCAGACCACCTTTAATTCATTCCACCTTCAAAAACTCCATGACCTCACCGATCAATCAGCCAGAGGCTTATCGATGGCCGGTAATCCGTCAATACATCCTGATCTTCAATCCATATCCTGACCAGCTTCCCTGAGGAGAACATATCCAGGACCACTTGTTGGGGGTTACCATGGTCACGCTGTACAGCCGTAACCATGGAAACCAGACTCCCTGCTCCATGATGACAGTGATCGATGATAAAGGTGTGAGAGCTGAATTAGTAAACAGCTTGACCCCGAGTTCTGCCATCGAAGGCCCAAGTTCTGTCCCGAGCTAGGCTGCTGGACGAACACTGGTTCCAACTAGTTACAAGGAGAGAGACGATGTAAGATTAACATTTGGCAGACGTTTTTATCCAAAGCAATTTACTTAAAGTGAAGATGCATTTACACAGCATTGCGGTCAAAACTGGAGGGTCTGCGGCACTTATAGTTTCTAAAAAACACCTGAATAGAATCCATAGCTCTAGGGATCCAAAATACAGGTGAGCACATATAGACAACGTCAACAGCTCACACAAGCATGTGCTGTTCACACCTTGTCCACCATGGAGATACCAACATACATGCTGTTCTGTGTAGCAAAGCTCCAGACTGGAATGGTCATTGACTGCGACGAGATGCTGTTTCCATGGTGACATTCATGGGTACCGTGATGAACTTCCACTCACCTGAGGGAGGAGAGCCACACTTATCACCGCGGTAACTGCTAATCCGAGCCACACATCTCTAATCTCTCCTTGCTCGCGGTGACCTTTGAACTCGTGACCTGGGCAGGACAGGGGTCGTGACCTGGGGATCAGAGAACTATGAGTCGGCCGCCGTCTCGGGTCAACAGGTGAGACGATCCGCCTGTCTTAAATGTTAAGACTTGCACACATTATATCTTCAGCTCCTCATATGCAAATGATATATAATGTCACTCAATAAATATGCACATAAATACTTGCAAATTGGCTAAGATAAATTCCTCCAATTTCCTCCATTTTCTTTATGTTGTGACAGTATAATCCCCAATTGTTTTGATAGTTAAGTGGACCGGAGAGGAACAGGGATTAGAGTCAGCTGATCTCTTTGAGCCTATGGGGTTACTCCTGTAAACCTGGTTGCTAAGGTGATTCCATTAATGGCACAGGATGTCTTTTTAAGCCACCACAAGGGATTTCCAGCCAGTGCGCCATATATAAGAGAGCAGCAGGATAAACCCCATTAATCTAACACGGTTGCACTTTATCCTATAGTCTATTTCTGGTGAGTAGGACGCAGGATGCAGCCTAGTAGTAGTGCGGCCTACAGCAGCGACACCCAGTGGATACATGTGGTAATGGCACCGTTTGTGCAGGGGCTGCAGGTGCAATGGCAGCATCACCTGGCGGCTAGGAAAAAAACCCTCACAATAACAACTGCTATTACAAAGGCATAATGTACCTGCGATCCGTCATCTAAATGTAAAGTTTCAACAATGTAGAATCATATAGGCCTACTACCAATAGCATCTAGGCCTACCTCAACTCGTCTCCATGATTTTCTTATTGTGTGTGTATGTGGATATTGTAGTTTTTGCTCTTATCTTTTTTTTTTTTATCTTCCTATCTTTCTTATTTATCTCACCTAACACGATCCACCCCGTGGTAACACCGCTTGGCCGCCAGGTGGCAGCAAAAGCTGAGCGTCAAATAAAAGTCACAGGGGGCCTGCAGTTCAAGTGCCACGACGTTCAGCCTTGACGAACCTATTGGCTTCAGGGGGCTACAGGTATTCGATTCATAATGTTACGAGTCATAGGTCATCAATGCATCGCAAAAATTTATGACAGAAATTGTGATGCATGTCATGTTGTTCATAAAGTTTACTTAAAGTTTGATTATCATTTAGGGCATTTGGCTGACCAAACCGATTTACAATAAGTACATTTGGTGAGAGAGTGCAACAACAATTCGCTGATGGTACAGATTCAAATAGAGTTTCAAGCACTCATAATTGCTAGGATAACCGTGTTTTATTTAATTGCCTGGATGTAAGCACATGGACCTGGATGTAAGCACAAGTAATATAAGGACCGGGGTCCCAAGAGGGGATTTGATTCATTCAAACCTTTGCAGCTATGCAGTGTCCAGGTTAACTCTTGAACAGGTGAGTCTTGAGTCTCTTTGCGGACGTTGTTGAGGGACTCTGCTGTCCTGACATCGGCCATTGCTCACTCACAGATTTGGTTATCCAATCACAGAAGTTAGTAAAAATGTATCTGTTGACTTTCTTCACAGTAGAAGTCAACTGTGCGTGGACATCATCAGTAAGCCAAATATGAAATGATTAGAGGTATTTTTACAACTCCTGGTTTATATTCCAGAAAACAACAAAAAGTGTTGTTTTTCAAGCCCCCTGAAACCAACAGAACACGAACATTTGTAAACATATTTATCTGCCATCTGTATTTTTACCGCTCTTTTAATCGTGTGTGAGACTGCGACTGAGTCTTGTTAAACTATTTTACTGCGCACTGTTCCTGGACGACATGGTGACGTGGTACCGTCAGAAAATGATGACGTCCGGTATACCGTTAGAGGAGGAACAGACCGACCGAGGAGCTTCCACGATGGATCAATGTTCTCCCGGGCTATTAAATAGTTACGGCCTTGGATGACTTTACACTTATTTACAGCCATGGTTTTGTTTTCTGTGTGAATAGTGTTGTCACAGCCAAGTGTGAAGTAGGCTATGTGATTAAAACATCTTAGTATAGCTATGTTTTAAACATAGGCATTTAAAATATACTACATAATTAGAACTTCAGCAAACAAACAAACACATTGCACAGTCAACTCACAATAAAACATGAAAACACACAATATCCACTTACAGCATACATATACATATACATACATACAGGAAGAGCTAAGTGCGATATGGATAAAATGTTTGGATCATGAATCCTCCTACCTACCTAACTAATCTCTCCCCAGACACAACACACCGTGTCTCGATATTAAGATATAGTTGTTCCAGGACACTAGGTTCAGAACGCGACACCAGGAGTGTATATTCTCTTCTGTTTGTTTGGAGGTTCATCATATCTCACGGTAAATATTTATAAGGAGAAGAACGATCGACGAAAATCAGCTTGTATTTACTTCACCTTTCGTTTACATAGTTAAAATATTAGTGGAGGGACACACACACAGATATAAACACACACACACACACACCGAAACATGCACACGACGTGATGCTAGAACAATGTTTAAGGACAGTAGTAGACTGGATACATTATGTAAGCAAGGAGAGACTGTTACAATGGTTGGATCACTCAGACCAATATTGTAGCTCCATCTATCTGCAATAAAGTTATAGTATGAACCTTATCTGTATCTGTTCACATTAGGGTTATAATATGAACCTTATCTCTATCTATCCACATTAGGGATATAGTGTGAAAAGTTGTTGCCGATGCTCAGTGTGTCTCTGGGGTGCAGCTCGGCGCAGATGCTAAATCTTACCCCAACTCCGTCATTTGATGGAGTACAATACTCTGAAATAGGCTACAGTTTGCAGGCAATTGTCAGTTTATTTAATATTGAATCTTTTTTGGATCTTTTAGATTTTATCTTGCTATTTTATATTGCATCTTTTTTTACCACTCTTTTATGTTTTTTTTCACTCTTTTGCGTACACGACGAACAAACACATTGTATTCACCTGAAAGGAACATTCTCACCACGCCACACTAAATATTGAAGATACAAACACTACAAATAAACCAACTCCCTCTGTCTCAGTGTCACAGAGTCCTTCTCTCTCTCTCTCTCTCTCTCTCTCTCTCTCTCTCTCTCTCTCTCTCTCTCTCTCTCTCTCTCTCTCTCTCTCTCTCTCTCTCTCTCTGTCTCTCTCACCTGTTTCTCTTTCTCTCTCACACATAGTTTGGGATGATTTTCGACCAACACTCACACACACACACACACATACGTTCTATAGAGTGGGTCATGTATTCAGACTATGTGCATGTGTGTGTGTGTGAGTGTGTGTTGTGTGTGTGTGTGTGTGTGTGTGTGTGTGTGTGTGTGTGAGTGTGTGCGTGTGTGTGTGTGAATGCAGAGGATTCTTGTCTCTTCCTGCAGCATAAAACAGTTACATCATCTTTTTGACAGGCAGATGCTAGAGACATCTGGTTTAAAAAGTCACATAGAGCTACAGGCTGCACACACACGCACACATTCTTTGTTAGTGCATCATGTACTTGTGTGAAAGTGTGAGTGGATTATGTGGATTTAGTGTTTGCAAGCCAGCGTGTGCGTGTTGTGTATTACAGGTGTGATTCAGGTGTGTGTGTGCGTAGTTCAAAGGCGTTGTGAACCTCAAATTAGATTTGACCCCCCCTGGCCGCAAACAGTGAGGACCCAACCGTTGGGACGGAATGTAGTGCTGTGTTGCCAGGGTGACAGATGTGAAGGGAATGATGAAGAGGAGGATGAAGGACTGGTGTCATCTTCAAACACTTGGAAGGTCACATTCAGACCCCCAGCCAGCCCACACACACTATTAACACACATACACACACACACACACACATGTGAGAGAAGCGAGTAGACACACTCAAATGGTTTGTGAGGGACAGGATGGCGTGTCGAGCACAGAGTGGGGGCCTACAGGGCTCCTCTCCCACAGGTTTGGAACCCCACCAGACAGTATTGAGTATTCATCTAGCGGCCATCTTGGTTCTGTGTGCAGAATGGAACCAAAATGGCTTGAGTTGGTCCTTTGGTATTCCAGTTGTGTCCAATGGGAATCGAACCGTCCTGACCGACCTGGCAGCATTAATGCCTTGCCCTGCACACTGGGGTACACCACTTAAAAACAACCCCAACCACAGCACACATTTAGTACTGCCTTTATTCTAATAATAATAATGACATTATTCATAATTATTATTATTTAGCTGTTAGATCCAAACTGATCTCCACATTCTTTCCAAGAGCCACAGTATATCTCTTGCTGTAAAGATTTTTGTTATTTTTCAACCTAAATTCTTTGAGGAAGACCTCTAATTTTCTGCGGCCTCTGTGAGCCCAGAGAATATCCTTCTCCTGGGTTTTCCTGAGAACTCGGTGGCCTTTCATTCGGAAAGGAACATTGTGTAACAGAGAGTCCCCCCGCCAGGGCTGTAAACACCAGGCTAGTGTGCCGGGCCGGCGCTGGCTGGCTGGCAACATGGTCATGGCGATGTGGCCTTCAGCACGTACACACATGCCAGTCTCCTCTGGTACACAGGCTGGCTCTGTTGTGATGATGGTGAGGATGATGATGATCGTCATCATCACCATCACACACAGCTCTATATCACTATGTTCACACACACACACACACACACACGCACACAACCAGAACTCATATGACAGATAGAAACAGGGTGTGTATAAATAATATCTTCCAAATAGAATATTATTTAATTGTATTTTGTATCTAATTCTGCACATTATGCAGTTTTTGTCTGAATGAATAACACAATAGTGTAGTAGCATAGCAATTAATAATAATAAAAGTATAACGAAAAAGTCAAATAATATTCATTTAGGATCTTGTCTCTGAAAAAAATGAAACTTAACAGCAAGATGGATCATTTTGCAATGTTTATTTTAATCAATGATATTTTTCATTAGAAAACAAGATGTACAAAGGGTGCGTTCTGTAGCAAATATACTTTCTATTCATACAGCAGCAGAATTGGCATGTACAAAAATACACAATTTAATTTTGTTGTACGACACAACATAACCAAAGTACATAACATAATATCTATTTATAGAATCTATAGGATCATAAATATTCACTATACACGTTGATCACAATTAACTTTATAGCAACAAAAATACAAATACTGAGTGTTTTTACTTTACAATGGAATTACCTAATTTTAACCTGTGTATTAAACATTGAAAGTCATTTTCATAATATGGTGCATAATAATACTGTGTTTGTACTAAATGAGAAGTATTATGTAGGTTATAAGTACTAGGGGGTGTATGGTCACCATGTGAGCCACCATGGTAAATTACTGCTTGTACACAACACAGATACTGGAATAAAGGACCTCTATAGACAATACACACACACACACGTGCACACACACACACACACACACACACACACACACACACACACACACACACACACACACACACACACACACACACACACACACACAGAAAAACTGACTGACTGACTGACTGACACACACACACACACACACACACACACACACACACACTACAGTTTGTTTATGGCATGGCTGTTTGATGGAGAAGTGCTACGAAGGTTAAAACAACTTTTAAATGGCAGTAGAGTTTGCTGCTCATTTTCCTTTCATTACACTTCATTATGTGACACTTTAAAGGGCGTATGGCATATGGTTTTAAAAGTTAATAAATAGAATACAAATATGACCCTTTAAACGAAACAGCGCGCACACACGGCCCTCGCCGAGTAGACAGTGTGCTTCGTGAAGTACTGTGGATATGTGTACACACAAAGTACATAAAAAAGTACTTCCTCGTGGAAGTGGTGTTTGACATGACAGCAGCCAATCAGAAGCCAGTGATGATGTCACACATCAAGGACATCCTGAACTCTGTCGGTGTTGACACTTCCTCTCCACATGTTGCAGCAATACAGCAAGCAATATCGCGCAGGATCCTCGCAGGTGCTAGCCATGTCCTAGCTTAGCGGGACGTTAGCAGGATGCTACCTCAACCTACAGAGTTCTACCTTTGTTTGTGTAGCAGGGAGGAGGTTCCCCGCGAGTCTTGTCGTCCACAGACTCACCAGAGCACACAACACCGCGATCTGTGGCGTTCCCCTCGCTATGTCCGGCGCTACACATACGACTCCTCGGCGAAGAACAGCTGGTCAAAGTCGTCGGCGTGCGGGTCGCTGCAGAGCCGGTGGTCCCACTCCTGCCGGCCCTGCGCCAGTGCCAGCGCCACCTCCTGGCTGCGCTGGTGGGTGTATCCCTCCACCGCGCCCTGGGCTGAGAAGTAGTCCCTGACGACCCTGCTGGCGGAGGGAGACAGGCCCGCGTCCGAAACCCGCAGCCCGCCCTCCTCGTGCCGCTGACCTTTGACCTCTTGTGAGGCATGGGGTCGGTCCAGGGTGCGGCTGTATGAGGGGGGGGGCACCCTGCAGGGTTCAGAGGACCGGCGGGAGAGGGAGGTGTGCCTCGTCCAGCCGTTTGCGTCCCCAGTGATGGGGGTCAGGGCCGTGAGCGTCAAGGTCACGGGGGTCGCGGGGGATGGGTTCCTCTGCAGCACTAGTGTGGTGGTGTTATGTCCAAAGAAGACCCCCTTAGGGGGCTGGACGGCGACCTCGCTCCCTGTGGGGGTCCTGGGGGGTCGGAGGTCGTGGAGCTGCCGGAGCTCCCGGACGGTCAGCGGTCTCTCGGCCCCGCGGGGGAGGGGCACCCGGCTCCGTTGGAGCTGCAGCAGTGCCTGCTGGTAGGAGGGGGGGCCGGCCTCCCCGGAGACTCCTGGCTGGGGGCGGGGCTTACTGGCCCTGCTGGAAACATCCACCGGCTGCTCGTCCTCCTCCCGCTCGGGTTGCCGTAGCGATAGGCGGCGATCCTTCCGGAGCCAGGTGTTGGGGTGCACGCCGTGTGCGGTGGGGGAGTCCCAGGGGGAGAGGGGCGAGGGCTCGGCCAATGGGAACGCAGCAGGGGTGGCGGGGTTGGCGGTGTAGTCGGTGGAATACTGGGAGAAGGCGGAGTCTAACGAGCTGAGGGAGGAGCCTGTGGGCGAGGTCGCCGGGGACGACAGGCTGGAGCAGCTGGCGTCCAATCGCAGTGGAGGGGGCGGGGTGTACTTGGACATCTTCCTCCGCCCACTGATCTGCACTTTGGCTCCTCCCCTTTCTCCCCTAACCCTGCCCCCTTCCTGCAGCTGCAGGGAGCTCAGGCCCTGCTCCAGAAACACCTCCTCCCCTTCCTCCTCCTCCTCCTCCTCCGCCGTGGCGTCATAGCTAGCCTTCCTCCCCGCCGCCCCGGAGTGGGTCGCTGTGACGGCTGCGCCGTGCGACACGCCCATGCCCAGCGCCGGCTCCGAGCTCCTCCTGAGGCGCCGAGGGGCAGAGCCTACGACCGCGGGGTGGGGCCGTGGCTGGCGGTAGACAGGGCTGATCTTGCACCGGGGGTCGGGCTCAGGGTTGGGCTCCGCCTCCGTGTCGCTCAGGGTGATGACGGAGTCTCGGCTGCGGCTGTCATGCCTGTCACGCTCCAGCAGGGGGGGCTGCTCCCCGTCCGGAGACTCTGGCTCGTCGTTCAGCTCGTTCTCCAGACTGTCGTAGGAGGAGTCATTCATCTGGAAGGAGGACACGTCTGGAGAGAGGAGGAGGAGGAGGAGGAGGAGGAGGAGGAGTTATATAGATGTATATCTCTGTGGTACACAGATATACCACAGATATACTATACCACAGACATACTACAGATATACTATAACAGAGACATACTACAGATATACTATAACACATACAGTATATACCACAGACATACTACATACATACTATACTACAGATATAGCACAGGCATACTACATATGTACTACACCACAGACATCACACATCCGGTTAGACGCCAGACTAGAGACCAGTGAATGGACAAGGAGTGTCTTGGAACTTTGGAACAGAGGACCTAGTAGACGCCAGGCTAGTACTAGTTTGTTTACAGAGTGAAGGGAGGTTCATGAATGATGAGGCTCACATCCGAATCGTAGAAAAAAGGTTTCTTCTCGACCTCGGTCAATACGATGACCCCAATTCAGGATGGTAACACACATGCATGCATGCATACCACACACCACACAACACACCACACACACACACACACACACACACACACACACACACACCACACACAACAACACCACAACACACACACACACACCACACCGGCACATACACACACACACACACCACACACATTGCACACATGCACACACACACGTGCAGGTGGCAGGCAGGCAGGCACGCACACACACACACACACGCACGCACACACACACACACACCACACACACACACACACACACACACACACCACACACACACACACACACACCACACACACACACACACACACACAGCAGCAGCAGCAGTGTCTCAACCCAGACTGAGGGGCCTTTCACACCTGAGCAGTTTGGTGGGTTTTAATGGACCCTGGAGAAAGTTACCCTGACTTCTCACTTGGTATATTCACCCAGTAAACATTTTCCTAATGGGTTTCAAGTTATTTTCAATACAGCACGATTTACACGTTCACGTTGTAAATGATGGTCCTATTGAATAAAATAGAAGATAAACAAGATACGCTTAGGGGCGTGGCTAGCGACCTGTCAAAAAGCTGAAAAGCTAATTGTTAGATTTTGGACGCCTAAAAAGACACGCTATCCTCTCATAAAAATAGCCATCAGCTGGTTGCAAAAAAACTCAAGGCTTCAAAACGGTAGTGGGTGATGTCACAGTGACTACTCTGATTCCTGGTCAGACTCAACGATATCGTTGGCTCAACTCACTACACATGCACCCGCCACGTAGGCCGGGATACACCCTGCAATGCAAACCAGGTTCGATTCCTAAGCGTCCGCCCAATGACTGGAGCAAGTGGGCGTGTCCTCACCGGAGCCGTGGTCGCTGCTGGGCTTCTGGCTGTAGCTCTGGAACAGAGACATGACCTCTGACCCCATGACGTCACTGCAGTTCTCGATCAGGAAATGCACCAGCTCACACACCTGCAGACACACACATGTACACACACACGTACACACAGAGAGTCAGTTATGTAAACTGTAAACCATTAAGACATCTGGCATCGAAATCAACTTTGTGTGAGGAGGTAGGTTGCCATGTCAACCTCAGCAAACACAACAGGCCTTCTGGACCAATCAGAGTGTTTGTCAGGACCACCGAGGTGTGTGATTGGTCGAGACACTTCCCAGAATTCCCCTGTTTACCCAGGAGGAGACGTGTGTAAACAGAGAGGAAGCGTTTGGTGGTTCATCAACCGCCATTTTGTTTATAAATGTTTTGTTTTGGTTCCGAGCCTCGCAGCAGCGATGACGTCTGTAGCCGACTGTTCCTCTGTTTATTTCAGTGTGTGTGTGTTGTCGAAGTATGTGTCTGTGTGTGTGCGTGTGTATGTGTGTGTGTGTGTGTGTGTGTGTGTGTGTGTGTCGTCAGCTACAGTTCAAGCAGAGGTATATGTATGGCCTTTGCCAAACAGAGACAGAAAGATGGACAGACAGACAGACAGAAAGACAGACAGACAGACAGACAGTCTGGCTGGTTTATATTTAGTCAAAAGACACTCCCTGACTCTCGGCCACAAGCATCTAAATGACACAGGAAGGGGCCGCAAAGCAGAGCAGTATCAAAATAAAAGCCTCCGTGTGTCACAGACTGAGGAGACTGAGAGATTTGAGATGGCGCCTGCTACCACACTCACATGCATGTGTGTGTGTGTGTGTGTGTGTGTGTGTGTGTGTGTGTGTGTGTGTGTGTGTGTGTGTGTGTGTGTGTGTGTGTTTGGCCTTCATGATTCTTTTGGACATGAATGTGATCTAACTGGACCTCAAAAGCCACAAGGATAGAGAGAGAGAGAGAGAGAGAGAGAGAGAGAGAGAGAGAGAGAGAGAGAGAGAGAGAGAGAGAGAGAGAGAGAGAGAGAGAGAGAGAGAGAGATGAAATTGAATTGAAATTGAAATTGAATTGAAATTGAGAGGGGGGGGATAGAGACAGGCAGACTGCGAGAGAGAGACAGACAGAGAGAGACAGAGAAAGAGACATACAGAGAGAGGCAGAGAGACAGAGAGAGAGAGACATACAGAGAGACAGAGGAATGTTTAAAGTTAACATGACAGTGAACCACAATCAATGCATTTGTAACTCAATAGCTAGCTGACATGTTGGCGTAGCAGACCACAGCGCTGCAGACCGTAGCAGACCATTACTCTGCTCTCTGTGGGATACCGCTGGGGGCTAGCACCGCAGGCTATCAATGTGGGATACCGCTGGGGGCTAGCACCGCAGGCTATCATTGTGGGATACCGCTGGGGGCTAGCACCGCAGGCTATCAATGTGGGATACCGCTGGGGGCTAGCACCGCAGGCTATCATTGTGGGATATCGCTGGGGGCTAGCACCGCAGGCTATCAATGTGGGATACCGCTGGGGGCTAGCACCGCAGGCTATCAATGTGGGATAGCGCTGGGGACTAGCACCGCAGGCTATCATTGTGGGATACCGCTGGGGGCTAGCACCACAAGCTATCATTGTGGGATAGCGCTGGGGGCTAGCACCGCAGGCTATCATTGTGGGATACCGCTGGCGGCTAGCACCGCAGGCTATCACTGTGTGATACCGCTGGAGGCTAGCACTAATGCTAGTGGGGTAGCACAATTTATGAACAGTTATGTATGCATGCATGTGTGTATCTGTGTGTGTGTGTGTGTGTGTGTGTGTGTGTGTGTGTGTGTGTGTGTGTGTGTGTGTGTGTGTGTGTGTATCTGTGTGTGTGTGTGTGTGTGTGTGTGTGTGTGTGTGTGTGTGTGTGCGTGCGTGCGTGTGTGTGTGCTTGTGCATGCATGAGTGAGACAGATAACAGCTGACTGTTAGTGGGTCAGCTCAAGTTCAAAGGGCATCCACAAACACACACACACACACACACACACACACCTATCATCCCACTGTTGAATTCCAGTTCTCACAGAGTTCTCAGAGTTCTCACGGTGTGATATATATAGATATATACGTTTAGCCATATCTTCGATATAATATACTGTATATCTATGCAGTTTATAATGGATCAAAGAAATTAGTTATGATACGTGTATGTGCGAATGTGTGATTGTGTATATGTGAATGTGTCATATTTCTGAAATTATGTGTGCGTGCGCGTGTGTGTGTGTATGTGTGTGTGTTAGGGCTTGCACAGAAAAGTCACTATCACAAGTTGACGCCTACCAGGAGACGTTGACGCGTCGTTGACCACATGATTTCACACTTTAAGAGTATTGTAAAAAAAATGTGTACATTTTTTTTTACACTTTAAGATATTTGGCAGGACTTGGCGCAACTGCGGTGGCAAATTAAGCGATTTAGAGCGGCTGTTTGTTGTTTTTTGGACAGCCCATTCTGTCTGTGTTTTTTGCGTGCGTGACATTACGTCATATTTATTGATAGAAAAGTCGACTTGAAAAAATCAGTAGTGGTGTGTGTGTGTGTGAGTGTGTATCCCTCACCTTCTTGGTGCTCTCCCCTTCCTCCAGGGGGGAGGTGGGGCGCGGGGCCCAGAGCATGCTGGGAGCGATGCACACTGACAGGTTGAAGGCGTTCATCTGGTTGTCATGGGCATTGCCTTGGATACAGTGGAGCACGGCAACCACATGGCGCAGCAGCAGCAGGTTCTCAGTGGGCAGGAGCTGGAGCAACCTGGGGGGGAGGGTCAGAGGTCAGATTATACACACTCTCTGGTCGGTAGATGGGTTTGTTTGTAATTTGATGTGACATCATGCAATGTGCATTTCTATTCATGTGTACATATATGTATGTGTGTGTGTGTGCGTGTGTGTGTGTGTGTGTTTGTCTGTGTGTGTGTGTGTGTGTGTGTGTGTGTGTGTGTGTGTGTGTGTGTGTGTGTGTGTGTGTGTGTGTGTGTGTGTGCGTACCTGCGGACAGCCTCTCCCCTCCCCTCCCCCTGCATGGCGGTCATCCACTGGTCGTACAGGTCCACACACAGCAGAGCGCCAGGGATGTTACGCAGGAAGTCCTGGTGGGGAACACACACACACACACAAGTTAAAACATGTGAGTGTTAACCACACGCTAAGCCGGGACCCCCACTAATCCCCACTGACTCCCACCCCCCATGGCCACTATTCTATTACATTAACGCACAGCTTTTCTTTAAATTGCACATTTTTATTGCTTATTTTTTATATACTTTTTATAGATATATATATTTTTTTGTTTCTTTTTTTGAATTATTATTATTATTTCTCTCTGTTTATAAATTATTTCTCTCTGTTGAATGTTCAATGTTAGGCACCAATTGCACAAAAGCACATTCTTTGTTTGCAAAAGCTAAGGGCAATAAAGATGTTCCTGATACTGATTCTGATTCTGATTCTGAACTCATGTAACTTCATGTATGAGTCAAAAGCTACAATCACAAATTAATCAG
>PIJE02000936.1:84691-87191 GCA_002895965.2 Coryphaenoides rupestris | reverse complement strand
CCTCAACGTCAAGAAGACCAAGGAGCTGATCGTGGACTACAGGAAGCGGAGAGGAGAGCACGCCCCCATCTCCATCGACGGGGTTGCAGTAGAGAGGGTCAGCAGCTTCAAGTTCCTTGCCCAACAACGCCTGTATTTCCTCAGGCGACTGAGGAAATTCAACATGTGCCCCCGCATCCTCAGAACATTCTACTCCTGTACCATCGAGAGTGTTCTCACAGGATGCATCACCATCTGGTACGGGAACTGCACCGCACTGGAGCGTAAAACACTACAGAGGGTGGTGCGGACGGCCCAGTACATCGTTGGAGGTGAGCTTCCCTCCCTCCTGGATATATACACCAGGCGGTGCGTGGCCAAGGCCAAACGGATTATTAAAGACAATAACCACCCCAGCCACGAACTGTACACACTTCTACCGTCAGGCAGGCGATACCGCAGTATCAAGTGATGAGCAGACTCAGAGACAGCTTCCACAGTCAGGCCATCAGGCTGCTGAACAAGTGCTAGTGCTAAGTGTTACTGCTAGTGCTAGTGCTAGCTCTGGTGTGCTAGTGCTAAGTGTTACTGCTAGCGATACTGCTTAGTGTTACTGCTAGTGCTAGTGCTAGTGTTACTGCTAGTGCTAGTGTTACTGCTAGTGCTAGTGCTAGTGTTACTGCTAGTGCTAGTGTTACTGCTAGTGCTAGTGCTAGTGCTAGTGTTACTGCTGGTGCTAGTGCTAGTGTTACTGCTAGTGCTAGTGTTACTGCTAGTGCTAGTGCTAGTGTTACTGCTAGTGCTAGTGCTAGTGTTACTGCTAGTGCTAGTGCCAGTGTCGGGCTGTCGGGCGTTTTGCACGTAAGAATTTCACTCACTGCTTATACTTGTGTAAACTGTAAAGTGACAATAAAACACTTGAACTTGAACTTGAACTTGAACTTGAAACTACCAACGATCGACTACGTTTTGTCCCCCCCTGTCTTAAACATATTCAGGAAGTGTACACACAGACAGACACACATGCCTATTTTTTCACGCCCCAGGGTCCGGCAACAAGAGGACATTTTCCTTATTCACGCATCCCGCCTCCATCAATGTGTGATTGACAGCCGAGCTGACCAGCCATTGTGTCTGACGGATGAGGGGACAGCGGGGCTATTGTGTGTCATGTGATGTTGATGAATGGGAGTGGGGAGGGGGCATGTTGGTTTTGGAAAAAGAGAAAGAAAGAAAGAAAGAAAGAAAGAAAGAAAGAAAGAAAGAAAGAAAGAAAAAGAGAAAGAATGAAATAAAAAGACAGAAAGAATGAAAGAAAAAGAGAGAAAGAAAGAAATAAAAAGAGAAAGAAAAAAGAAAGAAAGAGAGAATTAAATAAAAAGAGAGAAAGAAAGAAATAAAAAGAGAAAGAAAAAAGAAAGAAAGAGAGAATTAAATAAAGAGAGAGAAAGAATGAAATAAACATAGAGAAAAAATGTAATAAAAAGAGATAAAGAAAGAATGAAAGAAAGAAAGAAAGAACAAAAAACAGGCTGAATGTATTTCGCCTCCGTCCGCATGGAACACACTGGCACAGTAAGCTGTGCTACTAGCATAGCATGCTAACATCCCGGTATGCTAAAGGTGCCAGCATGCATCCGAATGAAGAGGAGTGTTAGCAAGCGCAGCGCCATCTGCCGCTACCGCTCCTGTCATCCAATCAGAGCCTCCATCCATAGGAATGGAGTCAGCGTGAAAACACACACATACATAGCGTACATTTCCACAGTCACACAAAAAGACACACACACACACGCACACACACACACACACACATACACACACGCATATGCATACGTACACACGCACACACACAGAAATATGAAGTCACTGTGACAACATCTGTAAGTAGAAACCCTCAGGACACAGCTGGATAAATAGATGGAACGCCCACTCTCTCTCCTGGCTCTCTCTCTGCCTCGCTCTTTCACTCTCCCATAACTTTCTCCTCGCTCGCTGTCCACCCCAATCCATCTCTCTCTCTCTATCTCATCTTCCCGCTGTCAACTTTTTCTCTCTCTCTGTGTTGCTCATCCTTTCCTCGCCGCCTCTCTCTCGCTCTCTCTCTCCCTCACTGTTTTTCTCTGTTTCTCTCTGTTTCTCTCATTTTCTTCAATAAGTTCAAATAACTTCAGTGAAAGCAATATACACACATACACACATTCACACACGCACTCTCTCACATACACACACACACACACACACACACACACACACAGGATGAGGTAACCGAGTTGGCGTATTCGTGGGCCGTAACCATGACACCTATAAGCATGACGTCTTTCACAGAGGTCCTCGTTAAACTCCACGTGTCCGCACTATTCTGGAAGTGTCCTCGTTAGGATATAGGATCAGGTGTGTGTGTGTGTGTCTGTGTGTGTGTGTGTGTGTGTGTGTGTGTGTGTGTGTGTGTGTGTGTGTGTGTGTGTGTGTGTGTGTGTGTGTGTTAGATAGAGAGATACAGAGAGATCAAGAGAGAGAG
>PIJE02000936.1:79691-82191 GCA_002895965.2 Coryphaenoides rupestris | reverse complement strand
CAGATAAGATCAAATAGTGTACGACAGTGATTCATTGATCCCAGAGAAGCACGTACAGCAACAGTAGTGCAGCAGAGAGGAGATTTACATGAAAGATCAACATCAATAGAGTCGATATAGACAATAAAAATGGACACATAAATAGCAGTGTTCTCAGTGCGTGCGAAGGTCCAGCAGAGTAAACGTAGCATATAACAGTACACATTGTAAAGTTATATATATACGTGTATATATTGTCGAGTAGGGTTGATTCACCGGTGTCCGAAAAGCCATGTGATAGTCGGAGAATGAATTTGCATTGAGAGTCATCAGAGCCCCCTAGAGACCAGGAGAAGGACGTGTAACCCAGGTCCCAAATACCATAATAATGCGTTATGGTATGATATGTTATTATCTGTTATGTTATGATAAGTTATTATCTGTTATGTTATCTGTTGACATGCGATGGTAACTCGGTACGGTACGCCGTGTAACCGACAGCCAATCAGAGCGCGCCCTGCATTAGAAAGACTGCAGGTGCAAGCGATTAGCAGGAAACGGCGCTGCTGCAGATGAACGGG
The DNA here is from genome assembly GCA_002895965.2 of Coryphaenoides rupestris. Taxonomy (NCBI): domain Eukaryota; kingdom Metazoa; phylum Chordata; class Actinopteri; order Gadiformes; family Macrouridae; genus Coryphaenoides; species Coryphaenoides rupestris. Next base: position 81,631 of record PIJE02000936.1, on the reverse strand, counting down.
GCTGCTGCTGCGGAAACGGCGCTGCTGCGGAGACGGAGCTGCTGCAGATGTCCGCCGCGCCGGTGTTGTAGAGCGATCTGGTGAATGGAAGTGGTTGAGCTGGGGAAACTTGATGGCGAGCTAACCGAACCCAGTCCAGGACCCGAGCCCAGCAGGAATCGTCCGTGTCCCGCCAGCGTGGTAGGACCAAACTGCGGAAACTCCTCCGCCATTTCCTCGCATACACGCACACTTGGCCCAGCACACACCCATTCCCCTTTCGACTGACTTTTCCCTACGGACTATGGACAACTGTCCTTGACTATTCCCTTGTGCTGGGAAAATGGACTTGTAACTGTGCGGCGGTATGAAGAGGTTGCTGATGTACAATGTTTAAGGATCACTTTCATATTTAAGTATTGTGAGTTATGCAGAACAAAATGGAGGTATTTGCNGGGGGGGGTTGACAGGCAAGGGTGAGAAGGAAGTATGTAGGCTAGTGGTTGCAACATACAGTCACCAATACATTCCGACTTCCACAAGATTCTCAATCTCTCTCTCCCTGCCTGTCTCTCTCTCTCTGCCTGTCTCTCTCTCTCTCTCTCTCTCTCTCTCTCTCTCTCTCTCTCTCTGTCTCTCTCCCTGGTATGTGCGGCATGTGTAGATCCACCACAGGTATGTCATTCTCGACCTCATCTATTTACAACGCGCTAAAACCGCTGCTCTCTCTCTCTCTCCCACTCCCTCTCTGTCGACATATATATATATATATATATATATATATATATTTATAAACTACAGAGCAGCCATTCAATGCGAAGAACTTAAAACCAACCACCGACAGAGGGAAATGCGGACTGGCGGCTTGAAAGGAGCCATTGTTCCGTGTTTCAACACGAGCTATGGGTGAAGCATTCCCGTCCCTCTGTCATTTAAACCGAATCAAATGTGGGATCAACTGACCAACGTGAAGCACATCCAAACACTTCCCAGCATCAGGCCAATCGACCAATCAGAGAGATGTAGATTGGTCAGGAAGGCCACAGAGAAGGGGAGGGGTAATAATGACTGGAGAGCTGCAATGGAGAACAGGAGGACGATATGCCTCTTTTTAAGACCGTAGAACAGATAACAGAAGGCTAGGAGATGGTTGGGTTCTGTTGGATGCTATAGCGCCACATTAGCTACAAATAAGCAACACATTGGCAACATATTGGCAACATCTTAGCGAGAGATTAGCAGCATATTCGCTATGTCTGAGCAAGAGGTAAGTGAGAAATGAGTTAAATAAATGTCACATTAGGGATGTTTTTGTAATGTTCAAAATGTGTTTCACCATGGGACACTGAGGCCGTAAAACGAGTCTTCCCTAATCCTCAGGTTTGAATCCTGAATGGTCCTGTTTAGGAGCCCCTGAGCAAGGCATGGCTGCAGGACTAGCTCGGTGACTCTGAGTGCAGCCCAACACGGCAGCAGATGGAGACTGAAAACTTTAGCACCAAGCCAAAAGCAGCTAACCACATGGCTGCACATCTAGTAGTGAAATGAGCTTGATGAATATCAGATTTAATTCTCTGCAGATTGAACCCTTTGGGATGTATCATTACCTTGATGTAATACTTATTCATATCTTTATCTCTTCTTGTTCAGACCATTGCCAAGGTCTTCCGTGAGCAAGATAAGATCAGATAAGATCAAATAGTAGGGGTGTGGAAATTTCTCGATTCTAAGATGCATCGCGATGCGGACATGTACGATTCTGCATCGATGCAGTGACAGAACATAATCGATTATAGCCTACTAACGTTGATGTAAAAAAAAAAAAAGCGCTGGCAGCGGCTATTTTCAATGCAAACCCTATGAAGTTCAGCGCTTTTGGTCGCTCTGCTCCCAGTGCTCTGAGTTGAAAATAGTTCAACTTTTGGAGAAGCGTCGCGCTCATCAATGTCACGTCTCTCTTG
>PIJE02000936.1:72500-77941 GCA_002895965.2 Coryphaenoides rupestris | reverse complement strand
GATGGACCACACNNNCAGCAGCACAGAATGGGCTCGTGCGCTTGCATGCATGCACGCGACCTAGTCCACACACACACATACACACACACACACACACACACACACACACACACACACACACACACATATACACACACACACACACACACACACACACACACCGAGCAGACATATGGAAAGTTTTACAGCTCAGTATTTGACAATAAAAGGACCGTTTTGATGAAGTCACAAGAAGGGAAAATAAGAGACCAGCCCAGCATTTAAATGTACCACCCAACACAATGAGTATGTGTTTAAAGGGATCTTTAAGTGATCCTAAACTCATTGAACCGTGCTCAGGTCTGCACGTTTCGATCCAACACCAAAGGCACAGACTATAGCAATGTTACAAATAACAAAATAAATATAACTTCTAGTTACAAATGCATGCAACATGTAGGGTAAAACGCCATGCACTTGTAGCCTCCAGGAGACACATTAGCCAGATGAATGGATTTTACTCTAAAAATGAAATGACTTAATTATTGATACATTGATTGGAAACATATCACCCATAATAAGGAGATCATTTGTTGGGCAGATATCTTATTGATCGGACTTATTACTTATTACATGATCCCAACAGACTGGCAGGATGGCATAGAATAGCAACCAACCCTTCCCTTCCTCACACACTATATAAAAACAAAAATGATGATGATAATAATAATAATAATAATAAATAATGAATCAATAACATAATTAATAAAAATATAAAATAATAATAAATAACCCTCATACCTTTTATTCTCGACCTTGGCCCTCTCCGCTGAGGCCCCGCAGGCGGGCTGTGGTGCCATGCTTCCCTGCTGAGGCGACATCATGTCCATCAAGGCTGCAGATCCGCACGGCGCGGCGTAAAGCGCACTTCTTTAGCCCCTATTACATCCCCATCACACACATCTCCACGATGACGATCAAAATATACATCCTCATCCTCAAGTTCCTCCTCATATGTCTCCTACAAGTGATCGTATCCACCGCGAGAAAGCAGCGCAGGAGCAGGAGGCACCGGGGCGCACGATCCATCCTATAATCCGAGAGCCTGTGAGCGCATGTATGGAGAGGACCAGCGGACCGGAGCCGCACTGACTGAGGCGCACGAACTCAGGCGCCTTGAAATCTGGAAGCTGGAGCTGGAGTCAGCTCTCGGTGCCGCCGTGCTGGTCCTAGCGCCGGTGCTTCTGCTATAGGTCTGTGTGTGTCGTGGGGTAGTGTGTTGTGTGTGTGTGTGTAGTGTGTGGTGTGTGTGTGCCGTGTGTGGCGTGTGAAGTGTGTGTGTGCATGTGTGCGCTCTCTGGAGTCGTCACCAGGTGTGCCAAGAATAACACTTGGAGGAATTTCCATACCTTTTTTTCCTTCTTTCAACCGATGCATCATGACGCACGAGTCAGGACACCGAGACGCGTACGTATAGTCCCCCAGGGGCCAAGTTGGACTTATACAGTACGTCTTCTGTCGCATGCATCGCGTGTACTGACAGCCACGCTCTGTTTACTTTCAAACTGGCTTGGTTTTATGTGTGAATCACACAACATGGCCCCCGTCCTATTTCAAACAACATTCAACAATCCGAGCCAAGACGTAAGATATATCTATACACACTACGACACACACAAGACATGTTGTGTGGCAACAAGCCATACGTGTGTAATGGCATGTGTGTGCGTGTGTGTAGTGGTGTGGTGATAAAGAAGCTACTGATAGCACATGGCCAAATGCTTTGATCACTTCTCCAGCAGCGAGGAGAAGAGAGGAAGAGGAGAAAGGAGGAGAGGAGGGGAGGAGGAGAGAGGAGGAGAGAGGAGGAGGGGAGTGGAGGAGGTGAGGAGGAGAAGGAGAAAGGAGTGGAGAAGGATTCCTCGTTACTCATCCTCTGAGTGCAGCAGAGTCTGGTCAGATGTGGTTCCTGATCCTGGTCTACCAAAGAACCAGGAGGCAGAGACCGGGTCGTGGTCTAAAGCTCAAAGCATACAAAGAGCTAATTTCACCTCATATTTTTAGCATGACACAAACAAGAACTATCATCATAATGTTTTAATGGACACACATGCACACGGATGCAGTATTGTGAAGTATTTTGTGCAGAAAAATGAAGAAAAACAACAACATGATTTGATTTCACGTCCCTCCAAATGCGGCCGTGTGCTTTGGGGCTTGGGCTTGTCTCCGGTCTCCAGCTAGCTGAGCGCTCCGAGGCGGGCCGAGGGTGTGTCAGAGATGTGGTCAGAGAGTCTCCACTGGTTGCTGCTGCTCTGTGTGTGTTTTTAGCTCCAGAAAACCCTTTCCACTCCGTCACGGATAAGAACCAGAAGCTCCCGGCTCGACAGCTCCCCTGATGCACCAGTGCTTTCCATCAGGTCCTTAAGCAAACACGTCAATAAACCAAACCGTTCCTCATCTCTCTGACCCTAATACACAAACTATATTTCATCGATGACCTATAGTTACGATTTCAAACGTTGTCCTCTATTTTAAACCATTATTCTTATGCTTTTCGAACCAGAGGTCTCCACCCAGGAATAGAGCCTTATGTTTTTCCCTCTCCAGCCTGGTCTGGTCGGAGCAGCGGGTGAAATGTTGTCATTCCACTGTTGTGGCGAGGGTGGCCATTTTGTTTTCCCCCCCATGGAAATTAGAGAGCAGGATTCACATCTTCCCCAGACACACATCAGCCAGTAGACACTATGTATGTCTGTGTGTGTGTTTAAACATCCTAAAAACACTGTATGCAAAGCCCCAAAAATGTAGATTTTGGAGTCAGGCAGACAGAGACAGACAGGAAGAGACAGACTGGCAGAGAGACTGGCAGACAGACCAGCAGACAGACAGACAGACAGACAGACAGACCGGCAGGCCGGTCAGACAAACAGGACATATAAACAGAGTTGTGTCACAGAGGGAAACTAGCTTGTTGCCATCTCAACCAGACAGAACCGGAACAGAGGGCTTGATTTAACCTCCTCCACCACGAGACGGGTGGAGGACGAGTCAACATGTCTACTTAGAAAACATGTGAATAGATCCAGTCCTTGGATCCATGACATATTTTCCAAAATGTTTTCTGTTTCACTGTGAAATGCAAATACACATTGGAGGGCGCAGAGAGGGAGAAAGACAGACAGACAGCTAAGCAGGCAGACAGACAGGCAGACTGACATAAACGAACAGAGAGGCGGGCAAACAGGCAGGCAAATAGAGTAGATTTGAATAGTGGTTATTTTTTAATAGAGGGTATTCTAAGTCGTCGATTCTTAATGCACAGGCAGGCAATCAGAGAGAGCTCTAGATTAGGCAGCGGAACAGACTGTCTGAGCTGACACACACGCGCGCGCAGACACACACACACACACACACACACACACACATCCTCCTCTCTCCTAACACTGTTAATCTGATTAGCAAGTCTTGAACTGGGTTAGGTATTCTGTTTACATTCTGCAGTGTGTGTGTGTGTGTGTGTGTGTGTGTGTGTGTGTGTGTGTGTGTGTGTGTGTGTGTGGCTGCATGTGTCTGTGTGTATCTGTGTGGGTATGTGTTTGTTTATGTCACTGATCACTGAACAACGTACAGGGTCTCCAAGAGATCCCAGCAGGGCTCCGTGTGTGTAGCCAAGATCAACAAATTAACCAAACCAAATTGCCCTTAGAAAGCTTGAAATTGTACAAAGTTTGTTTTTATATATATTGTTCCAGTGAACCCAGCCGGTGATGGTGACTGGTTGGTTAGTCAGTCCTTCAAGGCCAGACATACAACTTCCCACCTTAACCAGAGATCCCCCGTCTATCTGTCTGGGCGTCTGTGTCTGAGTATGCGATATGTTTATTCCCCCGAGACCCTGGGCTCCTCCAGCCCTCTATCAGGTGAGACCAGGGTCTGCCAACATCTATAGCCAACGTGTCCCAATAGGAAGTGTTTTAGCGATACTTGTTTTACACATTAAGGACAAACGTGATTGGCTACGAAGTCTTGAGGGTTGTGATTGGTCAGATCGTCAACAGCCGAGGTGGCCTTTAGTGGAGCTCAGCGGTCTTTATCCTGAGTTTAAGCCATCGAGTGCCACGTTTAATGGATATTTAACGAGCAGGCAATGCTGCCATAATAACCAATGAAAGTTGCTCCAGTGCCCGCTTTGCGATGACTTCGTCCAAGATGTAAATACAAAAAAGCAACACAAGCGAATTGCGGCAGTAGCTCAGGAGGTGAGAGCGGTTGTCTGGCAACAGGGAGGTTGCTGGTTCAATCCCCGGGCTCCGCCTAGCCAAGTGTTGAGGTGTCCCTGAGCAAGACACCACCTAACCCTAACTGCTCCTGACGTGTTGGTTGTTACCTTGCATGGTTGGCACCACCATCGGTGTATGAATGGGTGAATGTGAGGCAACTGTAAAGCACTTTGGATGAAAGCAATACATGAATGCAATCCATTTACCGCGCGAGAACTCAACACACTTCATCAATGATGGCATCATTCTTTGTACTTTTCTGTACAAATTCACCTTGAATGTTGTGAATTTGAACATTATGACCATCACATCAGAAGTATTTCACCGCTTCTTAACCGTAAACTGCGGAGCATATAGTATATAATAACGGAACAGGATCATCCATAAGTCTGGCATGGAGCGTTTCGCTATCTGCAGATCTCCCCCAGACAGCAGAGAACAGAGAGCAGGCTGCAGAGTGTCAGCACAGAACCGCTGTCTATAATGTCTTCAACAGCTCAGAGAGAGAGAGAGAGAGAGAGAGAGAGAGAGAGAGAGAGAGAGAGAGAGAGAGAGAGAGAGAGAGAGATGGAAGGAGACAGAGAGTCGATGACCCCCAGGAGAGAGAGTCTGACCTGGTGATGCATGAACACACTTGTTCCTTATTCTTCTGGAGTGAAGACCTAGAGAACAACGAAAGAGAAGAAAGAGAAAGAGAAAGAGAAAGAGAGAGAGGAGAGAGAGAGAGAGAGAGAGAGAGAGAGAGAGAGAGAGAGAGAGAGAGAGAGAGATGGAAGGAGACAGAGAGTCGATGACCCCCAGGAGAGAAAGTCTGACCTGGTGATGCATGAACACACTTGTTCCTTATTCTTCTGGAGTGAAGACCCAGAGAACAACGAAAGAGAAAGAGAAAGAGAAAGATGAGAAGAGAGAGAGAGAGAGAGAGAGAGAGAGGGGGAGGGAGGGAGAGAGAGAGAGATGAGGCAGAGAAAGAGAGAGAGAGAGAGTCCGACCAGCTTTAAAGGAGAGGTCAGGGCAGCGGTGTGTTTATCTGTCTGGCTGTGTGTGCATGGTCTGTGTATGTGTGTGTGTGTGTGTGTGTGTGTGTGTGTGTGTGTGTGTGTGTGTGTGTGTGTGTGGTGTGTGTGGTGTGTGTGTGTGGTGTGTGTGTGTGTGTGTGTGTGTGTGTGTGTGTGTGTG
>PIJE02000936.1:0-65000 GCA_002895965.2 Coryphaenoides rupestris | reverse complement strand
TGGTCAACACAACTCACCCAACACCACACCCACACACAAAACACAGACACAAAGCACACACACCACATCACACACACACGCACAGCCACGACACACCAACAACCACCACAAGAAACAAGCCACCCCGTAACGACACCAACGAACCAGCACACACAAAAACACACACACCACACAGCACTCATGTGGTTACCGCCGAGGTGCAGGGCCGTGAGACCCGTGTGTCGGCCCATGGTTGGCGTTGCGTTTCTCTCAGGAGCAGAGCACGGTGTCCACATGGTCCCCGGACAGCCTTTCCAGCATCAGAGGAGTCCGCTGAGGAGAAAGGAGGAGGAGTTTGGAGGAGGATGGAAGGAAGAAGGAGGAGAGAGAACAGAGAGTTGGAGGAGGAGGGAGTTGGACGGCACGGATGAGGGAAGAGGGAGGAGAGAGACAGAGAGTTGGACGGAGGAGGAGGAAGAGGAGAAGGAGGAGGGAGGTGGGAGGTGGAGGAGGAGAGAGCGAGAGAGTTGGAGGAGGAGGAGGAGGAGGAGGAGGAAGGAGGAGAGGAGAAGGAGGAGGGAGGTGGAGGAGGAGGAGAGCGAGAGAGAGTTGGAGGAGGAGGAGGAGAGAGACAGAGAGAGTTGGGCGAGAGGAGGAGGAGGAGATCGAGAGAGAGGAGGAAGAGGAGGAGGAAGGAGGAGGAGGAGGAGAAGGAGGAGGAGGAGAGCGAGAGAGAGTTGGAGGAGGAGGAGGGAGGAGGAAGAGGAGGAGGAGGGAGAGGAGAAAGAGGAGAAGGAGGAGAAGGAGGAGGGAGGAGGAGGAGGGAAGAGGAGAAGAGGAGAAGGAGGAGGAAGGAGAGAGAGAGAGTTGCAGACTGACATCCTGCAGACCCTCCAAGAGTCCGTCATGTGGTGTCTAGAGATCGGTTCACTCCCCCCCCTGGTTGGACACCTCCACACCAGCAGCTCAACAGCTCATTTGTTTAAACCCAATAAGAACTTTCAGCTGTCAGGGAGGGAAAAGAGATGTCCCTTCTCCCATAATCCACTTGGATCTGTCCTCAATCACACAGGTTTTCTAACCATTATTTGTGCTAACCGGGGGGATACTTTCCTCCGTAGTCTCCGGCCAAACCCCCCTCGATTTTGCAGGCAGTTTGACGAACCTTGCTCATTAAACTGTCTGACAGAAACACTAAAATATTCAGACTGGAAAAGTTTGTGCAAAGCCAACAAATCACTCCTGTTATTTCTCCCCGCAGTCGCTAGGTCCCACTTTACCGTTGGTATAACAGTCTGTAGTCTGCACCGATCGTGGAAACAGTGGGTTGTCCCCCAGGATGATTGGTAGACCTAGGTACAGTCTGTAGTCGTAGAAACAGTAGGTGGTCATAAGAGCGATCACTAGTTGTTGAAATGGTCGTAAGAACATCCTGTAGATGTAGGAAAAGTCTGTAGTTGTACAAATGGTCGTCAAAATATTGGTCAGTCAATCTTGTAGAAACGTTGGTAGACTCCTAGATAATATAATCATAACAATGATCATGAGTGCTTTATTCACCGGAAATAGTCATGGGAAGTCATGTTTCAGGTGTTTTTGTATTTTACTCATTTGTTGGTTGAATGCTCGCCCAAGAGCACTTCAACCTGAGATTTAATTCGGACATAAAACAAGTAGCCTGTGATGTGTGCTTCATAGCAAGTTATTAGACAGCTTCTTACCATAGACCAGCGATTCTTAAAGTGTGGAGCACGCCCCACTAGTGGGGAATAGAGACATGACAGGTGGGGCGTGCCGAACGGGAGGACATGTGTCTTTTTTTTTTGCCTATGTTTATTAATGCCTTTCTTTACTGACAATAAAGATCATACACTCAAGACAAAATAACGACACACAAACAAAGGATTAATGAATACATATAAAACATCAGATTCAGGGCAGGGGCGCCTGCAGGATTGTATGGTTCAATGTACGCATAGTAGTGATGTGCGGATTGGCGGGTGTGGTGGTGCTAGCGCTATTCCGTGGTAGATCGCCTTATTATATTTGTTTAAAATAAAATAAGTCACTCAAAACTTTATGGGCTTTTGCTCGGATGGCGCGCAGACCATGGCAGGGAAAAGAAAAGGACTGCAGGCACTAATCAAGAGGGTGCGCCAAATGATACACTGTCATTCACGGAGAAGCGCTAGCGTCAAGGCAGCTCAGCCCCAAACCAAACAAGGTTTTGACAGAGGTTTGGAGTGTGGTCAATTTAATCAAAACCCGACCCCTGAAAGCGCGACTGTTCTCCGCACTTTGTGAGGAGATGGGAGCTGATCATTCAGCTGATCATCACAGCGAAGCAAGGTGGCTTTCCCGAGGCAAAGTGTTGTCGAATGAAATCTTCAGCTTCAAGGCAGAGACAAGCGCCTACCTCACCTGGAAGACAAGATCACTGCATTCACCCGAAAGCTCGGAGATATGGGGCAGGTGCCTCGATTCAGGAAATACTGATGTCTTTGAGATCTGCGTGAAGTTGCTGGCGATGGGGACAGGTGGGCTGAAAATGTCCCCCCTCCGAAGTGGGGAATGACAGAAAAGGTTTGAGAACCACTGCCATAGACCATGCAGGTCAAACTACAGTATGCTCGGCTACACCGCATAGTTACAGTAAAAACCATGCTGTACCATGCTGGGCGACACCATGCTAGGCTATAGGCACATCTAAAGACGCCAAGGTGCAACGGCTAAACCTCTTGCTGCCCTCCGTCTCCTCTCCTCCTGCTCCTCCTCCTCCTCCTCCTTTCAAGTCTTTGTTAGCTTGCCCTCGTCGGCTGTCTGTTGGGAATTATGAAGCTTGAGTGAATCGAGAAGATCCATTAGTCAAATCCCGACCCCCACCATGGGCTAGCAGTCTGATTAGCGGACGGTTGGGCTGGGCTTGGGCTGAGTCTGTTTTTGTAAAAGGGCACATGATTGGTTATCTGAATGTGATGGACGATTTGATTGGTTGGGTGAGGGAAATGGCCGTTCCATGGAAAATATGTTGTGGGTGTGATTTTATACGTCCCTTATGTTTATAATATTGTTACGTTGGACAAGGGGTCATGTTTAATTGTGCATGCTATGTGCTGAGTTTGTGTTTGTGTGCTAGCATACCAAGATACATCTCAATTGACACCAGTTGGACATAGATCGGTCTCTATTTGACAGCCTTGCTGATGAGGCTAATGCTAAGCTACGACGGCACACAGCTTTCATAAACCACTGAAACAGGAGCTGCGATCATAAACAAGCCACGAGGAAAGGTGTCTGGATTGTGAGAGAGATAAAACCAAACTCAACATCAGGAGCAGAGGGCGGGGAGGCGGACTTGTTGACAGTCAGGTCTGGGAGAGGGATTACCAAATGTGAAAAATATGTGTGTAAGCGACTAATTTACAGTTCTATTTCGCTACGGGTGGAAAAGGCCTCAGGGTTTGTGAAATAGTGAATAGTTGCGGTCTCTGGAACAGGGAAGAGTTAGCGGTGATTAATAAAGGGGAACGGCCTGAAAGCTGACATGTGAATTATAAAAACATTACTTGTGTCAGGGATCGCCGTTTAGTGGGCTTTTAATGTCGGGGGGTGTTGAGTGCCAGAAAGAACGTATTCCAGAAAACACCCAAAAGCTTTCTCAGAACTCTGATTCATGGTGGGCTTGGGCAGTCCAACGTTAATACTCTCTGTATATTAATATTACTAATGTCATTGGTTAGGCAAGAACACAGAGAGAACGCCAAAGGTGGTTCAATGCCAATGACACCTGCTAGTGTTTACACCAACTACTCGTCTGTAGAACGTGTTTTCAGGTTGCCACGGCGACGTCGACTCGGTAACTCTAGATTCTAGAAGGTAGAGTTTGTGCCTCGAGTGTTTTATTGTGTCTAAGTGTTGAATTGCTTGATGATGCGTAGCTGTATGTGTGTGTGTGTGTGTGTGTCCTGCCCATCTAAACACCTGGGGCTGTGTGTGTGTGTGTGTGTCTGTCTGTTGTGGAAACAGATCATTAATACTCTTATTGCTCCCCATCTATAACCCAGCTAACCAGCCAGTCACACACACAATACACCCAATAGGGCCTTTGCGTTCTGTGTTGTACTCTGTTGCCGATAAAGCTGCTTGAATGGATGGAGAGGGGAGGCCGTCTGCTGTCCGTCATATCAAGGCTCAGCTGATTGCTCGCCATGGCAATGAGATAGATACGCACGTGCCCTTATCAAAACAAGCACCTGCACATGGTATTCTTTGGCTGCCACGCACACATCAAGCATGCACACGCACATGTGCACGCACACACACACACACACACACGCACACACACATGCCGGGCTTGTGTGTCATGCTTTATTGGCGGTCTGTGATCTGTTATGGGTTCAGTCCAGTGGAACGTGCACTCTAAACACATCCTCACATGGACTCAGTCTAACATAGGCGTTAAAATGTTAAAATACTAGTGCGTGTGTGTATGTGAAACGATTGTCTTGCACATCATTTCAATTTTATAAGCTGAGACAGTTTTCATTTAGGCTTCATTTCAATTGATTGATTTTGTTCAACTCCTGCTAGGACAATTACATCTGAATGTGCTGCAGACACAGCACAGCTAGATAGATGGAAGAAACAGAGGGAGAGAGAGAGAGAGAGAGAGAGAGAGAGAGAGAGAGAGAGAGAGAGAGATAATGTGAGAAAAAGACAGCTGGAACAGAGCGCTAATGTGTGTGTGTGAGAGAGAGAGAGGGAGAAAGTTAGAGACAGATAATATGAGAGAGAGACTACTAGATAGGTGGGAGAGGGAGCGAGAGGTCGAGAGAGATAATGTGAAAGAAAGACAACACAGTTCTGTCATGTAATTCTGGTCGTTCTATTCTGTGTGTGTGTGTGTGTGTGTGTGTATTTCTGTCTGTGTGTATAGCAGCATGATGTGTGCATGTGTGTATGTGTGTGGCGCGTGTTATACAAGGCTCATTATTTTTATGTAAACACAAGTCATTTGAATGCAAATACAACCCTGTGTATGTGTGTGTATGTGTGTGTGGTGTGTGCATGTGTGTGCAGGCGGGGTGGGGGAGGGGACACACACACTGCTGTATCTGTCTGGAGGGGTGAGGGAATAGGGGTGTGTGTATGTTGTGAGTATGAAAGAGCAACAAGTTGTACGGAGCCTCTCCCCTCCTCCCCTCCCCTCCTTCTCCCCTCCTCCCTCTCCTTCCCTCCTCCCCTCCCCTCCTCCCCTCCTCCCATCCCCCTCCTCCCTCTCCCCTCCCTCCTCCTTCTCCTCTCCTCCTCCTCCTCCTCATCCCTCTCCCCGTTCTCTCCCCTTTTCCCCATCCTAAAGGCGCTGTAAGTATCAGATTGAAGAGCTATTATTTGAGTATAATCTGCCTTAGCCACCCCATAGTTATTAGTGAGAGAAATGCTCTGTGTGAAACGGTTGAGACTTTCCCGCCGCATTTCTGACCAATCAGTGTGTCTCTTCCCTGATTGGTTCGTGGAATCCATCCTGCCTGTCAATCACTCAATCAATCAATTTGCACACACAGAGCTATCGCCTCAATGTCGGAGAAATTACGTAGTGAAATATCGACTTCTCAAAGATATGGCAAACCGCCTACACTCCAGGCCTATCCGTCGTCTCTAGTGCTACAGATTAGCGAGGTTGATAGAAAACTCCGATTATGGCTATAGCCTGGTGGAATGGACCTTTAAGATATGGAGATACAATCAGTTGCTTGCGATTACAGTGATTAACCCAAGACACGATCGTTTCCCCAGAACCCTGCCGACCTGTCTAGTCACCCCGTTCACATGCACAACATTCTCCTATCTATCAATCTATGAATAAGTGCCACCGTAGGACACTTATGCAGATTACACTACCCTTGATACAAATAGCAGATTAGCATGAACCCTGCGGCAAACTGCATTATCAAAAGGCTAATAGTCTGTGGATCGCTCCTCCCTGAAACCTTCAATCCTTCACCCTCATGGTTTCCTATCGCCTACACTCACTATGTAAACTTTTCTATCATATTATTCCTTCACCACTGATGGTTCTAGTGGTACCATCAAATGAAACCAATCCTTCACCCTCATGGTTTCCAATAACATAACCATGGGATTGGCAGCTCAAGGCATGTTGCAGCCCTGATGAAGCTGTCAAACTAAGTCGTTGCCTGCAGGTATGTTTGTCTATGATTCTTTGCGACGACTAGAGTATATGACATTCGTTTTGAGACAGAGGTATCTCCCTCTGTCTCACAATTCCCCCCCAAAAAGCTGATTTCCTCAGCCACTGACCAATGAACTGGACCTCACCTGAGATCGGCAGAAACTTTCCATGTGCCACTTTACAGTGCACAGCTAGTGATGGGTCCTTCAGTTGTTGACCCATGGAGGCATGCCTCCTTCGGTCACATTTTACCGCTGGTGGGGCGGAGAAACAGAGATTTCCGGAGCGTTACTGTAGTCAGAAGCCCCTTTTACACTGCCGTTTCGTTGCAGGAATTTTGCGGCTTTTGTGTAAAACGCGCAAAAGCCAACACAATGCTGGAACGTCTTTACGGTAATATTCCGGGATCTCTGTGTAAAAGGGGCTAGACAGAGAAGATTAATGACAGGGGAGGCCGCTTAAGGCCGGTATGTCAGTGACAGACGTGTCATTAGGGCTTCTGAGGTTGGCCTGCTTAAGGCACTTTCTCAGGTGACTCAACTGGTCTCTTTCTGATGTTGGTTCATCAGGACGTAAAACAATTAGAGTGCATCAACACAATGGTTAGCCACTGCCATATTCTCAATCTCATCTCTCTCTCTCTCTCTCTCTCTCTATCTCTCTCTCTCCTCTCTACCTCTCAGCGATCCGTCCCACTCCAAACTCTACTTCGTCCCTCTCAGCTCCTCAAGCAGATTAGCTCAATAGAAAACACATACAATGGACCAGCTTCAAAAACTCCCAAAATATGTATATGCTCACACCATCCAGTCCTTCTCTCCTCCTACTCATTAAGGTTTCCTCAGTGTATGCTTCTCATCCACAAAACGATATCACTTGACAACGCCGCCAACAAACCACGACCACGCGACTCATACAACCGACCCACCTGAACTATCTAACCGCTAATCGCCAGTTCTATACATATATCCGTATTAAGTCATTCCGAAGCCAATCTCTGCGGCCGCGCGTCTTACTGCATATAATAGCGATAGAGTAGCATGGTTCGAAAAAGTCTGGAAAAAAAATCACAAAAGCCCTTGGTTGACGGACAGCCTCCTACACTCTAGTACCTCCCCAGTTCTATGGAACTATACAAGGTAAAGTCCAATTTGGGCATCCGATTTGTTCTGATCTCAGAACACTTCTGAAGAAGCACACAGAGGCCTTTACAGTCACACCTCTTACCTATCAACCATCAACACCCAATACACAGCCATCCACTACTTCTACTCTTTGGGTCTTGGTCGTCTCCACTGCCATTTAAATGTAGGCTACACATCCCCACTGGACTGAACAGCATTGGAATTTTGTGCTTCTTCTGACTTTCCGAGTCAGATATCCGATTTCTGATCCGAAACTGCTATGCATCCCTCTAAGTTGTTTGAACTTGGAATTCCAATCTGGCTTTAGAAAGAAACACAGTACAGAAACAGCCCTACTCAGAGTAACAAATGACATCTTAATGAGCGCAGACTCTGAGTGCAGCCTTCATAAATGTGATCATACATTTCTATTCAACAAACTCAGGAAGAGGGCTGGTCTAGGTGAAACTGCTCTTAATTAAGTTTCATCTCAAAGGCCCCCATTCACATGTGGTCGGAGTGATCAGATCACAACAGGCCAGCTCCAAGTCACTACACACACACACACACACACACACACACACACACACACACACCTGGTATTAGAATGCGTCTTGAGTCTTGAATCAAATCACCCAGACCACATGCTAAGACCAAATGTGACCGGGGTCAAAGTCAGTGTTGACAACCTAAGTTCTTCAACTGCTCTCATAAAAACCATCACATAAAAATCTGGATTATCTACAATGCTGCCTCGTTGTCACGACGGACTGGATGGCTTCAGACTTCTGGCAGCTAAACAGAGATAAGACTGTAGTCCTGGTAATTGGTCTCGAGCATATTTCTAAAAGTGCCACCACCCCACGTTGGTCCACTAACAGGACACAAACAGATATAGAAACGTCAGAAGTCAGACAATCGTTTCACATACACACACGCACTAGTATTTTAACATTTTAACGCCTATGTTAGACTGAGTCCATGTGAGGATGTGTTTAGAGTGCACGTTCCACTGGACTGAACCCATAACAGATCACAGACCGCCAATAAAGCATGACACACAAGCCCGGCATGTGTGTGTGCGTGTGTGTGTGTGTGTGTGTGCGTGCACATGTGCGTGTGCATGCTTGATGTGTGCGTGGCAGCCAAAGAATACCATGTGCAGGTGCTTGTTTTGATAAGGGCACGTGCGTATCTATCTCATTGCCATGGCGACCAATCAGCGGAGCTTTGATATGACGGACAGCAGACGGCCTCCCCTCACCATCTATTCAAGCAGCTTTATCGGCAACAGAGTACAACACAGAACGCAAAGGCCCTATTGGGTGTATTGTGTGTGTGACTGGCTGGTTAGCTGGGTTATAGATGGGGAGCAATAAGAGTATTAATGATCTGTTTCCACAACAGACAGACACACACACACACACACAGCCCCAGGTGTTTAGATGGGCAGGACACACACACACACACACACATACAGCTACGCATCATCAAGCAATTCAACACTTAGACACAATAAAACACTCGAGGCACAAACTCTACCTTCTAGAATCTAGAGTTACCGAGTCGACGTCGCCGTGGCAACCTGAAAACACGTTCTACAGACGAGTAGTTGGTGTAAACACTAGCAGGTGTCATTGGCATTGAACCACCTTTGGCGTTCTCTCTGTGTTCTTGCCTAACCAATGACATTAGTAATATTAATATACAGAGAGTATTAACGTTGGACTGCCCAAGCCCACCATGAATCAGAGTTCTGAGAAAGCTTTGGGTGTTTTCTGGAATACGTTCTTTCTGGCACTCAACACCCCCCGACATTAAAAGCCCACTAAACGGCGATCCCTGACACCAAGTAATGTTTTTATAATTCACATGTCAGCTTTCAGGCCGTTCCCCTTTATTAATCACCGCTAACTCTTCCCTGTTCCAGAGACCGCAACTATTCACTATTTCACAAACCCTGAGGCCTTTTCCACCCGTAGCGAAATAGAACTGTAAATTAGTCACTTACACACATATTTTTCACATTTGGTAATCCTCTCCCAGACCTGACTGTCAACAAGTCCGCCCTCCCCGCCCTCTGCTCCTGATGTTGAGTTTGGTTTTATCTCTCTCACAATCCAGACACCTTTCCTCGTGGCTTGTTTATGATCGCAGCTCCTGTTTCAGTGGTTTATGAAAGCTGTGTGCCGTCGTAGCTTAGCATTAGCCTCATCAGCAAGGCTATCAAATAGAGACCGATCTATGTCCAACTGGTGTCGATTGAGATGTATCTTGGTATGCTAGCACACAAACACAACTCAGCACATATCATGCACAATTAAACATGACCACTTGTCCCACGTAACAATATTATAAACATAAGGGACGTATAAAATCACACCCACAACATATTTTCCATGGAACGGCCATTTCCCTCACCCAACCAATCAAATCGTCCATCACATTCAGATAACCAATCATGTGCCCTTTTACAACTTAAAAAAAAACACACTCAGCCCAAGCCCAGCCCAACCGTCCGCTAATCAGACTGCTAGCCCATGGTGGGGGTCAGGATTTGACTCATTGGATCTTCTCGATTCACTCAAGCTTTCATAATTCCCAACAGACAGCCGACGAGGGCAAGCTAACAAAGACTTGAAAGGAGGAGGAGGAGGAGGAGGAGGAGGAGGAGGAGACGGAGGGCAGCAAGAGGTTTAGCCATTGCACCTTGGCGTCTTTATATGTGCCTATAGCCTAGCATGGTGTCGCCCAGCATGGTACAGCATGGTTTTTACTGTAACTATGCGGTGTAGCCGAGCATACTGTAGTTTGACCTGCATGGTCTATGGCAGTGGTTCTCAAACCTTTTCTGTCATTCCCCACTTCGGAGGGGGGGACATTTTCAAGCCCCACCTGTCCCCCATCGCCAGCAACTTCACGCAGATTCTCAAAGACATCAGTATTTCCTGAATCGAGGCACCTGCCCCATATCTCGAGCTTTCGGGTGAATGCAGTGATCTTGTCTTCCAGGTGAGGTAGGCGCTTGTCTCTGCCTTGAAGCTGAAGATTTCATTCGACAACACTTTGCCTCGGGAAAGCCACCTTGCTTCGCTGTGAATGATCAGCTGAATGATCATCTCCCATCTCCTCACAAAGTGCGGAGAACAGGCACGCTTTCAGGGGTCGGGTTTTGTTTAAATTGACCACACTCACAACCTCTGTCAAAACCTTGTTTGGTTTGGGGCTGAGCTGCCTTGACGCTAGCGCTTCTCCGTGAATTGAGCATTGAGCATTTGGCGCCACCCTCTTGATTAGTGCCTGCAGTCCTTTTCTTTTCCCTGCCATGGTCTGCGCGCCATCCGAGCAAAAGCCCATAAAGTTTTGAGTGACTTATTTTATTTTAAACAAATATAATAAGGCGATATACCACGGAATAGCGCTAGCACCACCACCCCCGCCAATCCGCACATCACTACTATGCGTACATTGAACCATACAATCCTGCAGGCGCCCCTGCCCTGAATCTGATGTTTTATATGTATTCATTAATCCTTTGTTTGTGTGTCGTTATTTTTGTCTTGAGTGTATGATCTTTATTGTCAGTAAAGAAAGGCATTAATAAAACATAGGCAAAAAAAAAGACAATGTCCTCCCGTTCGGCACGCCCCACCTGTCATGTCTCTATTCCCCACTAGTGGGGCGTGCTCCACACTTTAAAGAATCGCTGGTCTATGGTAAAGGAAGCTGTCTAATAACTTTGCTATGAAGCACACATCACAGGCTACTTGTTTTATGTCCGAATTAAATCTCAGGTTGAAGTGCTCTTGGGCGAGCATTCAACCAACAAATGAGTAAAATACAAAAACACCTGAAACATGACTTCCCATGACTATTTCCGGTGAATAAAGCACTCATGATCATTGTTATGATTATATTATCTAGGAGTCTACCAACGTTTCTACAAGATTGACTGACCAATATTTTGACGACCATTTGTACAACTACAGACTTTTCCTACATCTACAGGATGTTCTTACGACCATTTCAACAACTAGTGATCGCTCTTATGACCACCTACTGTTTCTACGACTACAGACTGTACCTAGGTCTACCAATCATCCTGGGGGACAACCCACTGTTTCCACGATCGGTGCAGACTACAGACTGTTATACCAACGGTAAAGTGGGACCTAGCGACTGCGGGGAGAAATAACAGGAGTGATTTGTTGGCTTTGCACAAACTTTTCCAGTCTGAATATTTTAGTGTTTCTGTCAGACAGTTTAATGAGCAAGGTTCGTCAAACTGCCTGCAAAATCGAGGGGGGTTTGGCCGGAGACTACGGAGGAAAGTATCCCCCCGGTTAGCACAAATAATGGTTAGAAAACCTGTGTGATTGAGGACAGATCCAAGTGGATTATGGGAGAAGGGACATCTCTTTTCCCTCCCTGACAGCTGAAAGTTCTTATTGGGTTTAAACAAATGAGCTGTTGAGCTGCTGGTGTGGAGGTGTCCAACCAGGGGGGGGAGTGAACCGATCTCTAGACACCACATGACGGACTCTTGGAGGGTCTGCAGGATGTCAGTCTGTCTCTCTCTCTCTCTCTCTCTCTCTCTCTCTCTCACCCTCTTTTTTGTCTATATCCCTCTGTCTTGCTCTCTCTCCTTCACTTTCTCCCTCTCCCTCCCCCTAACCCACAAAATGTGCACGGTGCGCCAGAGGTCTCCAACTAGCGCCTTGTTCGCCCTTGTCTCCTCCTCCATAAGAATGTTAATCCATCCACAATTATTTATGCTCTGTATGTATTCTAATCAAACATCATAAATCAGCATGAACAGGCCACCTGCTGCATGTTCCGGCTGCACATGCTGCCGTGTCTTGTGCAGCCGATGTTGCGAGGTGATCACATAAATAACGTCGTGTACATTAGCACACGTCACAGTCACACCATTCATACTTTTTTTGAATTAGACTTATGCTTATCCAAGCAGCATGCCTATAGCCTCTTTACACGCCTATAGCCTCTTGAAATATAAGATAATGAACTGTAAATGGGTAGTCATGGAAACGTAAGCTGTGTGTTCAATAAAAAAACACAGGGGCCAACAGGAACCTTGATTTGGCATTTTATGCACCAATTTTGTGAAAGCACATTCCTTGTTTGTAAAAACTCAGGCAATAAAGCTGATTCTGATTCTGATATATATACATTTATATGTATTTATTTAAATCTATATACTGTATGTATACAGTTTATAATTATAAAGTGATAATTGTCTTCTATCAGACAGATCAGAACATTCCTCAGCTCTGACCTGATTGGAGGAAAGGGGCCCAGGGGGAGGGGTCCAGAGGCCCCATGGGGAGGTATCACAGCCAATCATCAGGGGTTAGGCATGCTGTCACTCACTCATGTCATAAAACTCCCTTTGGGGACTCAGGAAGTCGAAGTATGTGATAAACACATGATGTTATCTCGCACCGTCCAACAGTGTCCACCACCTGCTAAAGATAAACGTGACATTTGTGTCAAAAACGTTCTACACTCAAGACTGGTGTCTTCAAATTCACTTTGTCGAGCATCTTTGAGCAAAACCAAAAGTCTTCATAAAGGGGATGAATGAAGTTTGTTTGAATGTGTGGATGAATTCTCACACAATACTGAGAATAAAAGATATGTTTTCAAATGTATCCGCGTCAGTGGCGTGGCACACGGCATTACGGCGGGGGGCTCCGGCCGTGAGGCTAACGGTAACGGTAAAGCCAGCATGGTGCCTGCACACAACCAAACCCTTTCTCCCGCTAGCACCAGCAGCTGGCTCGCGCGCTAACCCAAACCACATTGGCTGTTAAAACGGACCATTAAGTGTAATTTTTGATTCACACCGGTAGTTTTAACCTGCTGCGTGTAATGTAGCTGCCCAGTGTAACGTACCTGTGGTCACCAACAGCCCCGACACTTTTTTACTGTGGTGGAGGATGTAAATTACAACACTTCTGCTGGTGTTTCTCTGTTTGCTTAGAGGCGGGAACGTTTTAAGGTTCATTTCTGGGGTTTCACCGTCACTACAGGCTCCTCGGATCCGAGGTAATGCAGAATCCATGCCTTAATGCCTTGCTCTAACTGTGCATTTAAACAGAGAATAGAACCCCTAACTCTGGCCGTGTTAGTGCCTTGCTCTACTTACTGAGCTACATGGGGAATCAAACCAACAACCCTGCAGCATTAGTGCCTTGCGCTACCTTACTGATCTACACAGGGAATATAACCCCTAACCCTGCAGCGTTAGGGGTCAATCCAAGGTCAATTTGGTTTTTGGAGGTAAGGTGTGTGTGTGTGTGTGTGTGTGTGTGTGTGTGTGTGTGTGTGTGTGTGTGTGTGTGTGTGCATGTGCAGGATGACAGGTAATCAGTGTCCTCATCTCCCTGACCCTTTCTCTCTCTGCCCCTAGCACACGTTCGCCCCCTCCCCCTCCCCCTCTCCCTCCCTCCCGCCCTCCCTTCCCTCCGCCCCCCATAGAGATGTAGGTGGTCTTACCTCATAACGGCCATGTTGACTCAAATGAATCACGCAGTTAAAGTTGCATTAATCCCGCGCACATACACACCCACCCCTCACGTGGCCATAACACAACACACACACACACACACCACACACACACACACACACAGTCTTGAGGGATTGCTTGAGTGTCCATGAGCAGAGCAGTAATCTTTAGCGATCTGTGACCTTTGACCTGAACACTTCTCTTAAAGGGATTAAATATATAACATGTTTTGGGGGTTATTGTTGGAGAGACTTTGTTTTGACTTGGTTATACAACATTGTTATACATGAGGTCTGTTCCAGACTTTAACGTAGGCATTAGCGCAGCGGGCAGTTTGTCTATACATTCCTTGTCACTCTGCAGAAGATCCTTATCGCTCTATATCTTTACAACGCGTGGTTTCCATGGTTACTGTTAGCGATAAACAAATATAATGCGGGAGAGAAATACTGTGTAACTCTCTCACTGACTCACTACTGACCTACATTTTTACTGTAAATATTGTAAATATTCTGATTCTGATCCTTCCAATTCATGCTATCTATCAATATTCTTTTGCACATTCCGCTGAGCATCGCCACTTCATTTCACTCCATATCCTGTGTGTGTATGTGACAAATAAAGTTCTTGAATCTTGAATCACGATTGACTAGTCAGTCACATTTTATCCTTAGAGACTTACAGTGAATAGAGATACCATGTCACTGAAGCAGCACGTCGGGGTTAGGACATCTTGGCATTTGCCATTTGTGAATCTAACACCTAACCCACTAGAGGATCCTAGCCCCCACATAACCCACCCGAACACAAACACACTCTCACCGCCCGTCCTCCCTCCCTCCCTCCCTCCCTCCTCCCTCCCTTCCTCATATTGTTCTATGTGCATATCCAGATGTTGTAGACACAGTCACCACCTCTGCCTCATCCAGTCCCTCATCTTCTCCGGTTCCAACCTTTATTTACTTAATAAACCCCTGTTAGTGTTGGACGGGGCCCCTGGTCACGTGACCTGGCTCTGTTTTGGGTCGTGCTGGGCCAGAACTGTTGCTGTGATGCTGTGTGTGCTATGTGAGCTGTGTGTTAGTGTCAGTGGTTCTACTGTGATCTCATGTTAGAGGGTCCAGGGGTCATTAATGAATGCTCCAGCGGGGGCCACGATCTCACCCGGCATCTCATTAAATCAATCTACAACAGCAGTCGCCACTCACTCCCCGCTTGGCTCGACACAACTATCAGCTTCGCATTCTGGTGGGGTGCCAGTGGGAATTAGCGATCCGATGCGATCGTCACTTAGCGCTAATGAGACCCATCGGTCTGAGCCGGAGACAGGTCCGGTGTCATGTATCATAACAAACAGAACTAGCTAATTAGCCCCGGCAAACGCTGCGCTAATGGTGCAGTCTTAAGATGCCGTGGTGATACACACTCACGGCGGTCAAGGTCAGGGCTTTGTGGAGGCCGGGGTGCGCAGGGGTCAGGGGTCAAGGCAGCAGGCTAGGATCAGAACAATCATTTAATGATTGCTTTTTCCTGGAGCGTGTGGTTAGGGTGAAGTGAACCAGCGTTGATGTGTTGATGTGGACAGTGAGAGTGCTGACAGGCCTGATGTGAAGAGGAAGATAGGCTATTCTGGTCAATAATCCCATGATGCGGTGCTTTCCCCTATCTCTAACCCAATACCTAAACTAAGATAAGATACGATAAGATAAGTTGGACTTTATCATCCCAGAGGAAATTTGTCGCTCTAACCATAAACTTAACCATCTCTAACTAACACCGAAACGTAACCATCTCTAACCTACTATTTTAACTAAACCATCTCTAACCTAACACCTACGTGTCCTGGCGGCTCTGTGTGGATGTTTTAATTGCGTCTCAGAGGAAAAGCAAATTACCTCTGACCCCGACAAACATGTATCCTTCGACACCTTGGGTTTCAACATGCTCATACATGTGGTACTATCTGTGTAGTAGGGTCAGTGTGTGTGTGTGCGTGCGTGTGTGTGCTGTGTGCTGACCGATAACTCAACTTCTAATCAGTGTCTTCGATCTTTTTTCACTCCTTTCCACTCTCGGTTCCTAGTTCACTTTCTCTCTCTCTCTCTCTCTCTCTCTCTCTCTCACGATCATTCAAAGAGTGATGGAGGTGAACTGGGGAGGGAGTTGTCCCTGTGTGAGTTTCCCCCGGTTCTGTTGGTTCTGTTCTGCATGCAGTCTGAGTCTGCGGTGCTGTCAGGCTATGGAGGAGAACCAGGACTTGGGGGGAGGAAGGTGGTGGGGGGGGGAGGAGTTTCTGGGCCTGGCGTGGTTGGAAGACAGGCTGACCCACATCGCCCCTGAGACTTGGCTGTGTGCTGTCGGCTGGAGACCCTCTGGACCAATGGGACACACTCCACACCTGGCTTCGCTGATTATCCACGTTCTCCCCAACAAGGAACCGACCGTGAATGTGCTCCCTCCAGCAGATCTTATCTAAACCCCCCCACCCCCCGAGACAAGACCAACAGGACCGGCATGTGAGTGGGGGGAGGGGGCGGAGGGGTCAGGGATGCTATGGGGATAGACCTGAGATGCTAAGAGGGGATACTCACGGTGCTCAAGATAGGCCAGGGCTTTGTGGAGGCCGCGGCGTGTGTGTGTGTGTGTGTGCAGAGGGTCAGAGGTTCAGAGGCGACAGGCTAAGGAGGATCAGAACAATCGTTTAATGGTTGTTTTATTCCTGGAACATGTGGTTCGGCTTGAAGCGAACCCGCATTGATGTATTGATTGTGGACGGTGCCGGCGTACAATGACGTACACCAAATGATGGACGACGTGCGACTGTGGAGGTGGCCCTGTTCCAGAGACCTACAAAGCTGGTCAAGATCCCGAGAGCTAGCACTCTGCTCTATGTCCGGTTGTTTAGAAACTAGGTCATGTTGTGTTTGGATTTGATCTGTAACAGCTCCCCATGTTGATTGTGCGCATATAGTACCTTTAAAGGTACTCTATGTAAGAATCAGTGCATTCTGAGCTCCGTGGGTTGAGACAATAACAATCAGAGACTAATGTTAGTTCTAATCATAATTAAACCTTGTACACATTTAAAAAAGCTATGAAATATATTTATTTTTTAATTATCCACGCTTACATCTCACTTCGTTCCTTTTTCCCGTGAAATCCGACCCGACTCAAATATAAGAGAAATCAGAAAAAGCTGTTCTACACAACAGAGAGAGTCGGGGAAGCTCTCATGTTTTAAATTCAACCACAAGCTGCTCATTAACTGGCGATTTAAATAGATTTATGCTGTAAAATCCAACATGTAGTCCCTGAATGGATTCATTATTCTTACATACAGGACCTTTAAGACACTTTTTTATAAATAATTAAAAAAAAACGGCTGCTAAGCAACTAAATGTACGTAGATATTTATACAGAGTTCTATATATGATAAATATTCAAATGGAAAGTTACCGTGTTGGATGTCCTGAGAGCACCTGATGGAGGAATTTACGAGACGCAAGAGACACAAGAGACGCGAGAACGGTAATTATCTGAGACAACAGTTACCGGTGGATGACTCACCGCCATAAGTTAGTTGAACATCTGCTTTTCTGCTGGTTTTCCCGCTCTCTCTCAGAGTCAATGTTATCTTTTAAACAACAAGAGGCTGGTGATTCATGGTTAATTGAGTCTTTAATTCCTTCCTGATTGTTTTTATTTCTTTTTTTGTTGTTGATTTCATTGCAGGTTACTATTGTTTGTAGAGTTACTATTGTATGTAGAATAATTTTACTTATTTTAAGATTTTTGCCTTGTTTTGTTGTTGTTTTATTGATACTGTGTGATTTTAATAATTGTTTGTTTTATTTGTTCTTGTTTTTGTGTTGACCCCAGGAAGACTAGAGACCACTTTGTGGAAGTTAACGGGGATCCAAATAAAGAATACAAAAAATAATTGAATTCATAAAGACATAATTAATGAGTAATGAGGGAGCAGTAAGCAGTTTGGTTGAGATTGAGAAGGAGGTCTTGAGGTCTTTGGAGTCCACCAGGACTCCATATTTACATTAGTCCTTGACATTCCTCACACCCTCTCCGCCCATCATAAAGTCTGTCCGACATTCCTCTGAGGCCCCGCTCCACACACTTAGTCACACTAATGTTTATCGTTAAACACAAAATAGTTAGTTTAGTTATGTTTACGAATTATTGTTATAGGCTATGTATAAAGTATGCCGTTATGCTATATACAGAGTTGTGTTCAGAGTGTAGAGTTATGTTTAGAGTTATGCTCAAGGTTACGTTTCGGAGTATGGATTTATGTTTAGGGTATAGAGTTATGCTTGGAGTTATTTTTGGAGACACGTTTGGAGTTATGTCGATGCTCTAATTGAAAAGGAAAACAGTGAAATGTCATCGTGAAACACATCAGCTCCTCCGAGGCCATGAGAGAATGAGAGAGAGAGAAAGAGAGAGAGAGAGCGAGAGAAGGAGGGGTATATCGTCCTCTTTGGGTCATATTAGCAGCTATAACTCACACATCGCCTTGTACACATGAAGAAAAGTCACGTTGTTCCCTGGTAAAACACAAACACACACACACACACACATACCTTTAGACTTTTCCACGCACACACACACATGCACTTTTCCACTCACACACACAGACACACACACAGACACACGTGCACCCACGCACACACCTGTAGGCATTTACACCCTCACACGTGTAGCATGTATATATACACCCACGGACAAACGCGTGCACATCTACACATATTAGTATATGTAGCATTGATCTAATTACCTCCCAGACTATTTATCTATCTATTTATCTGTCTGTCGATACTGGCTAAACATACACCTCCCCAGCTACACATCCATCCAGACATTAGTTGGGTAGCCTCTCATCACACCCAACCCTCCTCACCTCCGCACCAATTGACCTATTTAAGCAGCCGCTTAAAACGCAGGAACCTATAAAAGGGCACTGGTACCCCATAATCAGCACGTGACAACGCCACGCCTCCACAGAACACTGATCAACAACAGACTTCCTGTGACTCACCCTGAAATACTGCTGTCACGTACCTTGGCTGAACAACACGAGGCTGATTAACCTCTAGTTTTATTACGGTCCTGATTATTATGATTAGAGAACCCAGCCTCATCCAGGAATGTCCATTCTCTCGATGGGTGGATTGACCTAGCTTCGCCATTTAAACCAATCATAGTTATTTAAACCAATTACAGGTATTTTTAAAGCTGTTGAAAAATTTGCATAGCTTTTTCAGCTCAGCTCAGCTATTTACACCCAGCTTAGTTTTAATTCTAATTTTAATGTATTCACCTAGACATTGTGCAGACAACCCTACTGCAATGCTTTTTAACCCACATGCCACAGGGAATGGAACCCCTAACCCCTTGATCTGGAACATATTGGTTGGACGACCTTCATCAATCAACTATCTACTGGAGTCTTCCCCTAACCTCAGATTATTGTCTAATTACCTCTTGTCTGTTTATGGCAGAATGTTCTGAACAAACCAGCCTATAAAGTGATTGTGGGAGTGTGTGTGTTTGGTGGCTGGCTTAATTGGCCTCACCTGGCCCAGTTAAGAGTCTGGGGGTGGGGGGGGGTGGGGCTGCACGCCTGTGATGCATTGGCTAACCAGCACCACAGGTTAAGTCAGAACCACCAGCAAACACACACTAGCATGCTAGCTAAGTACCATCTGCTCTGTCGTGTCATTTAACAAGTGCTTGCAATAAACCAGACTTTTCACCACAAACCTGCCTGTGTCCTTGGAGGAGCCCCGAACTACAGCAATGTATGTGGCATTGTGGCTGAGACTATGCTACAGTGATATCTTAGATTAACAGTAAACCGTCCTATAGTCAGCTTGGATCACAGAGGGGCATGTGATCGCAGCCCTCCCAGGTGAGCCCTGACTCTACCCCTGAGCCAGGCATCACCGGTCCTGCTATACACTACATATGGACTGTGTGTGATATCGTACCATATGGACTCGCCCTCCATCATCCACATACAATGTTACTACATCCCCCTTCCTTTCTGACTCATCAATTCATCTATTTTCTTCACCCTATATTCCATTCAGCATTCATCTTCATGCTCTTCTGTCCCTTTCTCTCTCCCCCTCTCTCTCTCACTCCATCCGATCATTCGTTTTGAACTCTGGACTTGAAGGCTTTTGGAACAACAATCAGTCTAGGTTTGCCCTGATGATGGACAATGACACTAACAAAACCTCCATTTTGGAGCAGTGTCTGTTTAGAACCATTAGATCCAAGTTGGTCTAACAACCAACAGCTGTATGCATGTGATCCCAGCAAAGAATTACAACCACAACTCCAATGGCTCAAGTCAACAATTTACATTATCAAATGTTCCTATCAAATATGAATTAAGAACATGTTTATTTACATATTTCTTGTGGCAAAAAAGGGACAACAAATGCCAATATTTACTGTCATTGTCATTTTGATGAGCTCGCCTGTCGGCCATCTTGAGCACATATGTAAACAACCTCAGCCTCAAACATCCTTCAGTTCAGTAAGTCGATGCTATGTTGATGTTGTGGATTTCGCGGCTTTGGATAAGAGCGTCTAAATATAAATGTACAAAGAGAGACATTTCCAAGCCACTAATCAACAAAGCCACAACGCCAGAGATCTGCGGGAGACCCTGGTGTGTGGTTTTGGTAGAAAACAGAGCCCTGATTGGTTGGGAGCACATAAAAGTAGCCCTTCTGATTGGATGAAGGTTTCAAAACCAAGGTCAAGAGAAACAGTTTTCTGAGTAACTGGCATCTTAAAAAGAACTAATATGTGGCGGAGATTCACTTTTCACTCACTCTGTTTAAAAAAAGACAATTTTAGTATTTAGTCATACTTTGACCCAGACTGACTTACAGTGAATTCAGACACGTCATTAAGGAGGAACTAGAGGTGGGGGCACCTTGCTCAAGCATCCTTACAGGTCGGCTGCAGACACAGGGAATTGAACCCATAACCTTTTTGTGTCTGTGAGCACACATCCCTGACCTCTGAAGCATGTTGCCGTGTGAACTCTGCATGGAGGCTGTGAACAGAGAGCTCCCAACTAAACTCAGGATCCAGATTTCGCAGAGCTCTGCTAAAGTCACACACATGAGTCACCACCAATGCCCGGAAGACATGCACACGCGCGTGTGTGCGTGCACATGCACACACACACACAAACACACACACATGCAATGCATGCACAAACACACACATATATGCATACACATACACACACAGCTGAATGAGGATGCGGTTTGGCTCAGAGTGTTGTGAAGTGATGAGGTCATCGTAGCCTTGGCTTCTATTGTGGTGCCACGCTGACTGATCGTGTCGTCATGGTAACAGGCTGGGAGCGACGCCGTGGGCATGTGTGGCAGAGTGCTGTCCCAGTGTGACCTCAACATTAACCCTAACCTAATCCCCCACCTTCTTAATCCTTACCGTAAACGCAAACCCTTCCCTGAACCCTAAGCATCGGCCATACTTGCCCACCTAAACTCTGAGTTCCATTGTCGGCACACTGTATTAGCACAGAACGCTCATTGAGTGGGGACCGGTCCCCATTCAACAGGTCAGATACTAGCAGGACCCCCAAACCACCACAAACACCCCAGAAAAAAGTTACAGAGCCCATCTGTGTTCCCCTCCCAACCCCTCAACCCTTCTGTTACATAAGAGACCACCGCCCTGAGCTGAGCTGAAGCTACACAACACAAAGTCCCTACCGTTACACAACTAGCCCTGGAGAGAGAGAGAGAGAGAGAGAGAGAGAGAGAGAGAGAGAGAGAGAGAGAGAGAGATCCGCTCTCTCTCTCTCTCTCTCTCTCTCTCTCTCTCTCTCTCTCTCTCTCTCTCTCTCTCTCTCTCTCTCTCTCCGTCTACCTGCCACCACACTAGGACACATACAGACACACACACATGCACACAACCTGTGGAAATACAGACACACACACACACACACACACACACACACATACACACACAAACACACACAGAGGAAATACTTACAACTTATGAGTTATTGACCAACACTAACAAGATGAAGAGCAGAAAGGAGGAGGGAGCTGCTGAAGGGATGGCAGGATGACAACACAAGAGAGGGGGAAAAGGTTGGACAAGCTGTGGAAAAGCAAGTGAACAGAAATGGAAAAGAGAAGGCAGAGAACGGAGACAAAGGGCTGTTGTGTGTTGCTGTTTGTTGGTACAGATCAACGATGAGGTCATTGAGGTCAGAGAAGAACGTTGCGCAATTTGCGAGACGATAAAAACAGGCAGAAGAAACCAAGCGTCCATGTGGGACATAAAGCCTGTCACGTCTGATAGTATACTACACATAGTGTACTATAAGTACTCCCGACTGACTGGATTGAGTGACTGGATTGAGTGACTTGAGATGCATTAGAGTGTTGAAACTCTCCCTCTTGAGCAAGGCACCACACACTGGAGGATGCTGCACTCTGACTTATGTGTAACTACACAGTAATTAGGACTTTAACGCAGCTGTTTAGATTTAAGAGCTTTAACTTTGAGTGAAATTACCGTGAATAGCCATAGCCGTCGGTCAGCCATTAGTGGGGGAAATGCTCTGTGAGAATATCTGTTCTTGTTTTATTCCAGCCGAGCAGCAATGCACAAAGGTTCCTCAGAGGAGAAGATGTTTTCGCTTTACCTCCGACCGGATTTGGCAAGAGCCAAGAGAGCAAAAAGAGCATCACTTGGTTATTTTATCTGATTGGCTGGAGTTTTTTGAGCAACGTAAGGCAGCGCCCACATGAGGAAATCAATTGCCGCCCAGCCAGCCAAGGCGGGACAGATATTCATTTCCAAACGCAAACTTTAAAAAAATATCTGGCTCACACGTCGACCAAATACTAGCCTCGCTCTCCAGATACTGGCAGAGTTCACCAAATACACCAAATGGAGTCAGACCAATGATGATCGAAACCACCCCTCATGGTTATCTTTTGGTTAAGTGGTTTACAGAAACACTTTTGGTGTTTTTTGTGCACTTTGACTCAAGTGTTGTGGTTTGGCTTGAACACTCTGTCTCCTTTCAGTTCCCTCTTCTCTCCCTCTCAGTTGAGTTTAGCTGCAAGCAGGAACTGTCTACTGGGGCTTTTATTTATACCTCTGTCTCCAGTTCCAGCAGACTTCTCTTCTTCTTGTTCTTTTGTAAAACACAAGAGACAAGGTGTGGAACAGAGTTACTGACTAAACCCTCGCAGATTCAAACCACGTGGAGCCTCGCGCAAACTTGTCCACACATCTGCCCAGATATCTGTCCTCCTCTTGTCTGTCCACAGATCTGAGAACAGAGGGCTGATCATGGAGAAGCAGATGATGGTAGACAGAGTAAATCATAGGAGAACATAGATGATGCAATATAGTCAAAAGTATAATATAGTGAAAAGAACATAGCTAATATAGTATATTACAGTAGAATGTAGTAGATCAGAGTAAAATATAGAGGGCTATAACACGGAGACACACACACACACACACTGGACACACACACACACACACACAGTGTGATCACTGGAATCCTCCAGGAGTGATTCCAGGAGTTGTGGGCGGGTCTCAATCCCAGTGTGTTTGCTAAACACTAACGGTGACGTCTGATCAGCCAATTACATCGGTCGTAAACCTGTCCAGGTACCAGCTATGTCCTCCAACATACTGTCACCTTAACATATTGTATAAGCTGTCATGCATGTTATTATACCATAATAAATTGTATAATAATAAATGACAGCATATGTAATACTCTTTACTATTACTGTCACTACATTATTCAATAAGCTTTATTGATGCTGTCATGCATGCTGGAAAGTGTTTATGTGTATGTGTACGGATATGTATACGGTTAAGTCAACCGTTAATCTAATGAAAGTAGGAGATTTTATGTATTAAAAAAAACTGCTCTCAGACTTTTGACCTTGTTTCAAAAGTAAAACCTTGAGTTTCAGCTGCGTCAGGGAAAGGTCAAAGGTTGAACTCTGTCAGCACCGTTGAAGTGTCCCTAAGTCCAACTCAAACAACTTCTCAAAGATTACTCTGACGTCAGGACCGAGGCGCAATCTGTAAGAAAAATGCCCGGCCCACTTGTAAAAATGTGCATATCACCAAAGAATAGTGTTGTGGTCCTCCCTTTTACACTCAAATAAAAGTATGAGAGTACATCCTGTTCTTAGGATGTAAAAGGTACAAAGTAGGTCATCAATAACTCCAGTTTGCAATCTTACAGTTTATATTTAGTCTGATTGTCTTCTACATAAAACATTGTGCGTTAGAATTCAATGAACTAAAAGTTGAAAGTGTGAAAGTCCCTTGCAGTTCTCTGTCAAGTCATTTAGCAGACACTTATCAGAGACAGACACAGAGCAACTTACAGTGAATACAGATACAGGTGGTCATTAAAGCACACGTAGGGGCTTAGCAGAGTATCTAGATCCAGGATGCCTACAGGTAGGCTGAGTAAACATTGGGGATCGAACCCAGGACTTTCCTAACCATTGCTAGACAAATAGGTATCTCCAATTTCTAAACGTCCATAGTCATCGTGTTTTGCCTGTCACTCTGGCAACATAAACAGCCCAGGGTTAAGCCCCGCCCCTCCCTGCAGCACCAGGTAACAAATCCATCACCACGGCGAGGCAAGCCAGCAGCCTTCTCCAGCCGCAATCAGGGTGGAGGCGTCTGTCATCCGTCGTCACAGCCCAGATATAAAGGGATAAATCAAGCGAGTCAGTGGCGGATCCAGCACATGAGCATCGCTCCAGGGGCCTC
Organism: Coryphaenoides rupestris; assembly: GCA_002895965.2. Lineage (NCBI taxonomy): Eukaryota > Metazoa > Chordata > Actinopteri > Gadiformes > Macrouridae > Coryphaenoides > Coryphaenoides rupestris. Next base: position 40,336 of record PIJE02000936.1, on the reverse strand, counting down.
GCTGGTTTTGTTTTGAAAGGAAGTCAAGAGGCCCCCGGTTTTATCTGTGGTCCGATCCAGCCTGTACTAGTCACCCTGCTAATTATCATCCGTCTGGACATTTGGAACGTTTGAAAGGTCCGGAAATTATCTGTTCCGGTCTGTTGGGCCCTTCTCCCCGCCGTCGCCACTGATATTAATTTCCTAACACCACGACCACCACAATATTTTGGCCGAGATATTACTGTACGTTGTTGGGTCACCACTTTGATGATTTGGATTACGACTATGGTTTTATGATTTTTCAATGATTCCTCATCAACGTGTTTAAATGATACGAGACTCAGAAACAGCCACGAGATGACGAGAATCTCCAATCACGATCTCGATCTCTCATCACATTACCCAAAGATAAACCCTGTGGTGGTTTGACCAATCACCCTCATCATCATCATGGTGATTCAGCGAAAAGGAGCTCAACTCGCTGGTGATTTGCCTCGGGGTTACCTGAGAGCACTCACCTGTCCGACCTCCTCAGGCTGACCCAGAGGGGTGTGGTGTCCTCACATCCTAACACTCCACCCCCCCCCCCTCCCGACTTGTTGACCTTTGGCGTCCTGATCTCTGCGTTACACGTTCTCCTGTACAGCAGAGTTAAGCATTAACCGGGCCCAGGAATGCGGGTTAGGTTTGACGTGATCAGGTACTGTGCATTGTCCAAGCCCACAGTTCCACAGGTTGGCATTTGACAAGAATGTCAAAACGGTATTCTTATCATCGACGAGAGCCCGGAGCCGAGGCAGGGCCTTTGCATTCCAGCCCGCCTTGCATCATCACCAATGCAAACAGCACGCGCTGAAACCCAAGGCTCGCTTCAAGCACAATGTCAGGTAACCAGACAGTACAGTAGAGTAGAGCTGATGGCTGAGCGGTGATGAAAAGGGATGAGGGGGGGGGTGGGGTGATGAAAAGGGTGGGGGCGGGGGGTGACGTTGGGGTCGTTTATGGGTAGAGACGAGGGATTAAGACAGGGGTTGGCAGGGTCCAGCAGAGGAATGTGGTCTCGGGGGGGGGGGGGGGGGGGGGGAGGTTTGTGCTGAGCGGGTGTCTCGTACCTGGTCTTCACCTGGTACTGCTGACCTAGTTAACTAGAAGGACTGCACTCGAATGGGGACCAGGACAGTGTCGGGTTCGCGTGTCTAAAGGTTCTCTAAAGGTTCTCGAAAAAACACCCAATGTGCGCTGTCCATGCTTGAGCTAAGATGCCCCCTAACCCCTACACCCCGCCTCTCAATGACATGTGTCCGAATTCACTGCAACTCAACAAAGCAACTGTTGATCAGTCAAATCTGATATTGCTCTCTCTCACACACATAAACACACAAGAGACACTGATAAATATTTACAACAGTGACAGATCGGGGGGGTGGGGGGGTGGATTTTACGAGTGCAGCATTTTTGCCACATGAGAGAGAGAGTGTGACAGGAGGACCAGGAAGACTGGGAGCTCCAGAACCTGCGTCTCTCTCTCTCTCTCTCTCTCGCTATCTCTCTCTCTCTCTCTCACTCTCTCCCGCTCCAGAACTCTAAACTGTAAACACCGGTTCCGGGCCCCTGGCTCCGCGCGGAGGACACGCGCCTGTGAGCGCTCAGGGTTCTGACACCACGGTAACCAGACGCAGCACACCCCGGGCCCTGGGCCGCGGGCCGCGGGCCAACACAAACACACAGCCAGAGGGGCTGCGTTATTACCCGGACCATGATGTCACCGATGTCATCCAAACCCATCCCCTCTCTCTCTCTAGTCACTCTGTAGTCACACTCTATCTCCGTTCTCACCCCCCCCCCTCTCTCCATTACATTGTATTTGCTTTATTGGTATTGCAAATGCATTGCCAAAAAATACAATAACAACAAAAAAATATGTATATATCATTATTTATTTGGATCTCCCTCTCTCTTTGTATATGCATATGCATTGCATGATCTCTTCTCTCGATTCTCTCCATCCTCTGCTTTTCTTTCCATTCTCTATTCACATTCCCTCTACACTCTCTCCTCCCTCCCTCCCTCCCTCCCTCTCTCACCTCTCTCTCCCCTCTCTTCCCTGTCTCTCCCGCTCTCCTCTGGTGGGGCGTTTCAATCACGCCCCCTGCTCCCCCCTCCTCACTCCAGGGTGAATTCTAATCAGTGTCATAACAGAAAGGTGGTTACCGTGACGACAGAGAGCGCACCTGTTCTGTTTTCGCGTTTTGGCTTTGTCGTTGTTTTGGTTTGTCTTTCTTTCTTTGTTGTTTTTTTGTCCAATTGGCGAGCAAATGATGATGATGATGATGATGATGATGATGATGGTGACGATGATGATGTTGCGGCTATCTGGCGTGGCGAGCGCTACGGCGGGGAGAAGGAATGGCTTCCAGGTGCGGATGATTACTGGTTTTGCGTTCCAAACAAGTGGTTAGCATCATTCATACTGCACTGCACGCTGGTGGTGGTGGTGGCGGTGGTGGTGGTGCAGTTGTTTTATTGGCACCAGACGCTCCTCACGTGTCCGTCACATATGCCTGTCACACATGGACGGTAACACAGGAAGATCGTCGGTATTTTTCCTTACGTATATTTTTCCTCATTGGCCATCAAACACAACCCAGTCCAAATTATAAACTCAATCGAAACTCATTAAACACCCATTTGTTCTCTAAAATAAAAGGGAAAGTGTTGTGACATCTGTTGTTTACATACGCTTTGCAGTATCTGCTGTTAAGATTACAGTATGCTGCTAATATGTATATATTGGCCGTGTGTGCATAACATTTTAAATTAAATGAGGACGAGAGAGCCAATGGTCAAACCACCGCTCTGACAGTGTAAACAGGAAGTGGTTGAAACCGACTCATCGCTAATAACAGTTCTGGAAGGGAGTCAAAGACGGATCAAAACACACCAGCGAGCGCGGCGGTTCAGCTGGCCCACGGGCCGGGCTGCCATCCAGAACCATCTCCACGTCACGGGTGTGTGTGTGTGGAGATTTACCAGCGGTGAAGAATTTTTTTTTAATGATGTGGAGCCACAGCCATGTCTTCAATTAGCTGTGGTCAATAAATGCCGTCAATAACCGCCGAGTGATGTCGTGCTCCAGCGAGGTCGTATACTTCTTAATTCTCCTTCGTCAGATGACAAAAACCAAACTTGTTTTTTTATTGTGTACTAAATGTATTTAAACGAAGAAAAAGTAATTTTCTGCTTATTTTCGTTTCTGTATCTACTACTGAGCGCTTGAAACTATTATCTTACAATTATGAATGCTTGAAACTAGTTCTATTCTAATCTCTAATCAGCGATATATTGTTGTCTTATTCTTTTGACAAATTGACTTATTTTAAGTCCCTTTGGATAAAATGTAAATGTGTAAATGTAATGTAAATGTAAAATATGAATGTACTATGATTCTTTAGCAGACGTTAGCAGACTAGCGATTAGCTCCACGGTCCTAACGTGTGTGTATCAAATCATGGAAACCGGAATGCCGTTTGGAATGTCGTTTTTATCTCAGCAATTCCCCGCCAGCTCACGGTGGAATTCTTGACACTCACACAGAGCCGGTGACAGAAGAGGATGTGCTAACTTGTATACTGCTGCACACGGATGCTAAGCCCGCCAAACATTTCCATGTGTCAGAGGAACAAAAGATGCTACACATACTGTAGAAGGACATAGAAGTCCTAAGGATTAACAGCATTCTTTGCAACACAACACTGACAGCGAATGACATGAGTGCAGACAGACAAATGCGCTGACAGCCAGGACAGCCAGGACAGACAGACAGACAGACAGACAGACCCTGGTCCTCTAGCTAGCAGTTTGTTAATCAAGTACTCACGTTGCGAGGTCACATGTGAATCGTATGGAAATCGGTCTGTGTTGGTGTGTGTGTGGGTTTCAAGATTCAAGATTCAAGAACTTTATTTGTCACATGCACATACAGGAAATGCAGGGAAATTAAAAGTAGCGATGCCCAGCAAAACGTGCAACAGAATACCATAGATAACATGAACTGGAGGGATCAGAATGTGTGTGTGTGTGTGTGTGTGTGTGTGTGTGTGTGTGTGTGTGTGTGTGTGTGTGTGTTGGTGTGTGCGTGCATGCTGGTCTATGCTTCATTAAGAGACAGCATGGTGGCCATTACACACCGCGCCCTACGAGAGAGAGAGAAGAGAGAGAGAGAGAGAGAGAGAGAGAGAGAGAGAGGAGTAGAAGAGAGAGAGAGAGAAGATTGAAATGAGAGAGAGGAGGAAAAGGAAACGAGAAAGAGTGCATGGACAGAGAGAGGGTTCATTGAGAGAGAGAATGAAGATGAAAGGAGACAGAGGAAGAGGAAGAGAGACAGAGAGGCTGCCTGAGTGCTACTTGGACTTCAAAGAGTGAAGTCCTGCAGCATGAGGATGAAATATGCTGCAGCGCTGAGTCTGTTGTCGTCGGTTACATGGAAACGGTTTTCCCTTCCTGAGAGTTTCCCCCCGGAGCCGCACACGGTCGGTGTGATGGATCGCGGCCGCAAAGAGACTCCAGCACCACATTGACTCATTTACCTCTCAGGTGTAGCATCTGTTAAAGTCGTAAAGGCAGTAAATCACTAATTAGATGATGATGATGATGATGATGATGATGATGATGACGGTGAAGGTGATGGATGATGAGGATGATGATGGTATGTAGCCCATGTTAAGGCGCTCTGCTGGAGGACATATCGATCATAATAACAGGGTGTTTAACTCCGCCTGAACTCCAGCTAGTCTAGAGGCCAGTAATAACATACAGTACTGGGGAGGCTCTGACCAATCACGTTGCGTGTTATTAACAAGACGGAGCAGACAACAAGGTTCCTCTCAGGTTGTCGGTGGAGATGCGGAGGAAGCGATGCCGTCACTCGTATCCTGTTTGGCCCAACGACAGGGCAGCGGAACCACACTTCAACACAATATTAGTCTGTCATTGCCATGGAGACAACATGACAGGTGTTCCACCCCCTGGCGGCCCGCCGGTTGATTGACAGGAGGAGGCTGCACAGGGCCAGACCTGTCATTAAAACGGTGAGTTTGGCAGCTGAGAGTCCCGCCTGTCTTCAGGTGAACAATAGGAAGTTTGTCAACGGCACGCGTGTGCGTCTGTGTGTGTGTGTGTGTGTGTTGTGTTCAACACCTGAGGAAAACTATAATTACAAACTATAATAACACACTGTAGACTAGACACTGTAGCTATAAATACTGTCATACAGAAGAATAACAGAGGCATGGCAGGATAACTATTCAAATAATGTTCCTTAGCAAATCACATTGAGCTAGTGTTTTAGTAGGACACCTTGAGCGAGTGTTTACTATTGAGATAGTGTTTTAGCAGGACACGTTGAGCTAGTATCTTTGCAGGATACATTGAGCTAGTGTTTTAGCAGGACATATTGAGCTAGTCTTTAGTATTGCGCTAGTGTTTTAGCAGGACACGTTGAGCTAGTGATTTATGCCGGGGTCAGACCACACGATATTAGCGTAACGTTCAGAGTACTGGCAGATAGAACCCAAAAGCACGACTAGGAGATCGACAAGTTGTGAGTCCAAATTCCTTTTGTCAAAAAACATGCAATGTTCAAAACCGGGAGATCAATCATACAAACACAAATAAATCCGACAAGGGGCAGGCGGGAAATCCAAAATCCAGGGTCCTATTGGGCTGGTTGGGGTCTCTGAGGTCCTAGCGGGCTGGTCGGGGTGCAGCGGATCAAATTCTCAAAGACTAGACAAAAAGAAATGGCTATTTCAGTATTAATCCCGCAGGTAAATTATAACACACATTGCAAACAGGCCACAAACTCTCTCTGCCCCTTGTTCACCTGGCCGCATAGGCTTTTATAAAATTGTATTCATTAATTTGGCTTTTTGGAACACAAGACAGCCAGGATCATACACACCGCTTCGGACGCCATTGTTTGTTTACATTCTTGTTGCCTAGCACCTCCATTCCCATGACATCACGCATGTCGGCAAGCGACATGTGGAGTCTGTCATGTGTCTCGGCCAAGTCACGGCACGAATGTATCGCTCTGTAATCACCTAATCTGACACAGTGACCATCGTAACAGACTATAAGATTGTGTAGCCTGACCCCAGCATTAGCAGGACACCTTGAGCTAGTCTTTAGTATTAAGCAAGTATTTTAGCGGGACACATTGAGCTAGTGTTTTAGTAGGACACATTGAGGTAGTGTTTTAGCAGGACACATTGAGCTAGTGTTTTAGCAGGACACATAGTATCTTAGCAGGACACCTTGAGCTAGTGTTTTAGCAGGACACCTTGAGCTAGTGTTTTAGCAAGACACCTTGAGCTAGTGTTTTAGCAGGACACCTTGAGCTAGTGTTTTAGCAGGACACATAGTATCTTAGCAGGACACCTTGAGCTAGTGTTTTAGCAGGACACCTTGAGCTAGTGTTTTAGCAGGACACATAGTATCTTAGCAGGACACCTTGAGCTAGTGTTTTAGCAGGACACCTTGAGCTAGTGTTTTAGAAGGCACCTTGAGCTAGCGGTTAGTATTGAGCTCGTGTTTTAGCAGGACACATGTATCTAGTATCTTACCAGGACAAAACACATTGAGCTAGAGTACAAACCGATTTGAAAACCTGTGGCAGTTGGAGGGTGAAGGTTTTTTTTCTCCTGGAAACGCTGCAGGACCTTGAAAATGTTCCTGGTGTGGATGGACAATTCTATGGTTTCCAAACTAAACAGTCTCCTCTGTCACCGTCTCCAACGCCGGCGTCTCTTTCATCCAGCAGGCGCTTCGGCCAACCAGGAGGGAAATATGTTTGAATAAAACCAGACCAGAGACCAAACAGCTTGAAGCTGTTAAGCATTTCCCGCAAGGACTGTAAAACAACCGCCCTTCCCAACAACAAAATGCGATTCATTACCGCTAAACACAAACACAACATTAGCATACAGGTGATATTGCAAAGGAACACTCACACCCTCCTACACGCTGTTATTGATTTAAAACTGAAAGTAAAAATTATTCATCGTCTTGACCTCATTTTGTCAGTGCTGGACCTGATGGCTCATCTCAAACGCTCAGACACGAGCCAACTATGATCCATCTGTCCCCTTTTGTGTGTGTGTGTGTGTGTGTGTGTGTGTGTGTGTGTGCATGTGTGTGTGTGTGTGTGTATGTGCGTGAGCCAAAATATGCTTCCGCAAACCAAGGAGCAGTGAAGTTTCCCAGCAGGAGTGAAAATTTTGCCTGACACATTTATGTCAAGAGCTCATTTTCTGGCCGCAGTTTGCCATGCAATATTTTCTCAGAAGTGAAGAGCCAAACGGAACACGATGGTGTTAATGTTTAGAGGGTCTTCTAACATGAAGGACATGCGGGTTCTGGTCCCGTTCTGACAGATCAACCCTCTGGCGTCAATATCAACACACTCAAGATACTTTACCGCCATTCAATTCAATTTGCAGTATAAATGACCACAGACACAGACACACACACACACACACACACACACACACACACACACACACACACACACACACACACACACAGAGTATAGGCGCACTGTATCTCTCCCTCTCACAAAACAACACATACATAATCTCTCTCTCACACGAATATAATCTCAAAGGCACACCCCCCCTCTCACACACACACACACACACACACACACACACACACACACACACCACACACACACACACACACACACACACGTACACAGCATGAGAACCAGGCAGGTCAGTGTTGAGAAGCAGGTCAGGCATTCTCCGAGTGCAGCTGAGTGAAATAATTGACACACAGACGGCTCCTTCTTATTAGTACGACACCACCCGCATGACCCCCCCACCCCCCCAGACACGCCAGGCGCACCCTCACCCTCAACCCAACGCACCAGCATCTGCATGGAAAAGAATCAATAACAATCAATGTTTTTGTTATTGTTTCTGCAATATTGGTACACCATCCAATTATTACTATTATTGGTTCTCTGTGTGTATGGGAGATCAAAACACACATACACACGCAATTTATTTAAGTCATTTCACAGATGTTTTCATCCAAAGCGACTTAGAGTGATGATTTATATGTGATTTATATGTAAGGAGCAGGGAATATGGGAATATTGCTCAGGGATGACCACGGGTTAAACTGCAGACGTTCACCCAGTCCAGTCGTTGTGGTAGTCAGGGTTTAGTGTGGTCAGGGTTAGGGTTTGGTGTGGTGTGGTTGTAGTGTCATGGCCGGGCGCTGGCGGGGGAAGCAAAGCATCGTGGGAGTGACCAGCGGGGAAGAAGCGAGGGGGGGGGGGTTGCGGGAGGCGCTAAAAGACTTCCACAGCCCCTCTGGCATCTGGTTTAGGGATGGGGTTCAAGTCTAATCCACCCACCCACCCGCAAAACCAACCCACGGTCAAAAGAGCAGTCCTGTGTGTTCTACTGTCAGCTGACCTGGATATAATCACATCTTAGGGACCACATCACCACCAGACAAGCACATCACTGCGATCAACGCTGAGCTCTGTGGGGTCCATGCCAGCCTGAAGGCACCACTTTAAGAGGACCTTCCTCCTTCCTCCTTCTGTCACTTTCTGCTATGCCGTCTAGAAGAAGACCGGATCTCGGATAAGCAAGATGAAGTAAAAAAAAGGGGAACTAGCACCTGGCCCCGGGCTGCTGGCTTTGCTCTTTACACGCTCCTTTTCCCTGTAAACCAAGAGAGCTGCTGGGGGTGAGGGTAGTGGTGGTGGTGGTGGTGGTGGTGGTGGGGATGGAGGTGGTGGTGAGGATGGTGTTGGAGGAGGAGGTGGGAGAACGTGGATGGTTGGAGGGTTAAGGGATTAGTGTCATAATGGGAGACTAGAGAGGTACGTCACCAGCGTGTCATGTTTATTTCTTTACGCAGGAGTGGTGTTCATGTAATATTAATTATATGCAATGTGCACATTGGAAAAACTGTCATAATCATAATCCTTTTTAAAGCAGCCACAAATAAATAGTTATATCACATAAAGACATTGAACTTAGCAACTATAAACTATTTCCAGGAGAATATTTATGTTTGTATTAAATTTGTATTAAACGCATTTCACTGCTAGTTGTACACAAATGTTTATATGTGACAAACTAAACATGAACTCAAACTACGTTCCCCAACAAACGACACACGGCCACGATGCTTGCTGCTGGGGAGAGAGGGGGGAGGTTGGGTGGGGTGGTGGTCATGCGGTCGGCGAGGGGTGGGGGAGGGACGCAGTCTTGTTTTGGAGGTACATGCTAATAGAAAGCTTCCCGTGGACAGAGCCTCTGTCGGCTGAGATGACCTACAAGGAGTGATGGAGGGAATAGGTTGACATAACAAAGGGGGGTCAGGCAGCTCTTAACGAGACAGCAGAAGCAGGCTAACGAGGTGGCATAACTCAATTAAAATATTAATTAACGCTGAAGAGAGATTTGATACAGCAATCGCTTTTTAATGGGGGTTGGGGGTGGGCAGCCGTTACTACGGAAACGTGAGGGAATCCCCCCCATCCCACCCCCCACCCCCTGAGGATGGGAGGTGACCCACTTTTGGGGTACCCCACCCCCCTCTCTCTTTTTCGGTTCATTACCCTGAATCAACCCCCCCCCCCCCCCCCCGCCTGCTACAAGACACACACACACACACACACACACACACACACACAAACACTTACCATCCCAGACCCCCCTCCCCCGCCCACTGTCAGTCAGGTCTTCCCATTCCTTCAGTAGATATCCTCTGCCATCTGTTGCTATATGCTATCTATTATACTGTTATTCTGTTATACATTACATATGTTGCTATACACTAGATACTGTATGTCATTTATCAGATGCTTACAGGCAGGCTGAGAGCAGTGGGTGTTTAACTGAGTACTTTTTGTCTGGTAATATTAATACCATTTTCTAGAATGTCATTGTAGATATTTATGTTCTATGTTCTATGTTCTATTGTATATGGTCGATGTTATAAATTATATGTTACACGGTCTTGTTATACATTATATGTTATATGTTATATAACATGTCAGGCCTGGCCAACCCGCGGCTCCCGAGCCGCATGCGGCTCTTTGTCTGGTTTCATGTCTCTTACGTTCATATCGAATTTTGTGTTTTTTTTAGTGCTGTCAAAGTTAACGCGTTATCACAGTAATAAAAAAAAAAAAAAAGTAAATGTTAGCGTCACAGATGGGATTCGAAACCCGCGTCTTTTGACGAAAATGATGAAAATGGAGGTCGGCGCCGTACTATGGCGCTCCCGCCTACCACAGCGATGTGTGGATCCCACATCCTCCGATGTGATCTCCTGCATCCACCCATCTGGTCACCGCGTGGTCCCCATTAGACGCGGTAAACCCGACGCTGTAGAGGCGGCAGCCTGCCATCAAGCCACCCACGCCACCTGGCCGTACGGACTCCACCCCAAGCCGAGAGTACCTGGATTTTTGGTAATTATACCCATGACCTAAGCCTTCGTGATTATTCGGCGCATCGAGTAATGTTGCAATCGTTGTAAGATGTTGCGTCGATAACTCTTTTTTCATCTCTTCTAAGCGGTATTAACTAAGTAAGACTAGAAATAGTTGTTGTGTGTGTGGACGTAAGAAGATGGGAGAGGTTCATGTGTGTATGGTGTTGGCTCTTTGCAGAACACAGTAAAAAAAATGGGCTATTCGTCTCTGACTGGTTGGCCACCCTTGGTCTATGTAATATCTTATATGTCTATATTTGGTATGTTTCTTTGTTCTTAATTTCAAACCTATGTTCTGCAAGCTCTATGTTCAACGGGTTCTTTGTATCATGTTACGTATATATAGTGCTATACTTCCCAGCCTCCCGACCTGCTAGTACACAGCAGACAGAGGGAGCCCAGTGGCTCGGCCCTGCTGATGCAAAGGCATCACCTCACACTGTGTGACCTTTAAAGCGATCCTAGCAGACAGGTGGACGAGGAACCCACCGCCATCCCCCAGGTCACCATGGTTACGGTCACTTCAGGTCCCTCCAGGGCACAGCTGGAGTTTATTGAAGTGGACATCCCTGCCCCCGCCCCCCATCCTCCCCATCCTCCCCATCCTCCCCTCCCCCTACACACACATCCAATCCCTTACCTGGAGCGCTGCTCTCACGCTGTCTTCCCATTGGCCATCACCATCAGATACTGCCACCTGATTGGCCGCGCGTCCACAAGGAGGAAGTGTTTTTGTGTCCCTTGCTAGGCCATGCCATGGTGCTATTGGTTAACCTAGTAAACAAAAGAACAAAGAAATTACAAACCTGCCCTCCAGCGAGGAAGGCACCCTGAGATCCAAATAATATATTGACACACACACACACACACACACACACACACACACACACACACACATTCAATATTCATTACAAATGTTAATTTTCAGATTATTCATCATCATTAATCATGTTGTATAAGGCTTGCACTGAAAGCTGTTTCTCTCTGGCCCTAAACAAAGGAAACATACTTCCTCCATCACACACACACACGCACATACCCACACACACCTAAATACTACTCATCACCTGACTCTCTCACCTCATTGAGCCTTATGTTGAGTCTTGACTCTTCAAGACTATATAAACATCAAATAATATGAATTGCTTAACTGGGTGAATAACACCACAAGTAGGCTACTGTAAGCACTAAAGAGTGTATCTCACAGTGACACTGGTCTGTCTGGCTTCTAAATCAAACAGCAGCAGCAGCACACACACACACACACACACGCACGCACGCACACACACACACACACACACACACACACAGTGGTGTTTTCTTATTCTCTGGCGCCACCAAGTGATCAGTTGTGGAACTACCTAAACGTCATCAGAGTGCGCTGATCCACGTGTTGTTGTGGTGTTGATGTCATCGTCGAGCTGTTCGGCGTCCACTGAAGGAAGGGGTAGGCTCTTCTGTGATCGATACATTCATCAGTGGTTTTCTGATTTAAATGAATTAGCCTTCTGTCTTGAAAAAATAAATGAATTATATTGTCTTCAAATTATTTGCCAGAAATTAGTAGAATATCAAACGTTGGTCCTGTAGAGAGCAAGGCATTGACACTGACACCGGGTTGTGGGTTCGATTCCCTGTCTAATTCAACTGAATAATTTTCCCGCCTTCAGGAAATGAGTGACGGCGGCGACGGCGACGACGACGTGCCGCGGCTGTCCACAGACACGCTGGCCGCGCTGCAGGAGTTCTACAGCGAGACGTGCGCCGCCCCCGATGGGACCCCCGCAGACAAGTTTGCCCTGGGAGCTGTGGGAGAGGACTGGGTAGGACACAGTCTCACACGCACACATACACACACACTGGGTAGGACACAGTCTCACACACACACACACACACACACACACACACAGGGCCGACAGATATACCATGGTAAGGGTCAAATAAAAGTTGAAATCTGAATAACAGGCTGCAGCTTAACTACCTGTGTGTGTCTGTCTGTGTGTGTGTGTGTGTGTGTGTGTGTGTGTGTCGTGTGTGTTCAGGGTATGAGTCAGTTCTGGTATGACGATGAAACCGCCACTCGGTTGGCAGAGGAGGTGATCCATGAGGCGGGAGACGGAGGGAGGTGAGACTTTTTAGTGCTATTTTATTATACTATACTGATTGTTTTAGGCTTAGGGTGAGGATTACATTCATGATTAGTGATGATTAATAATCAGAATCTTAATGAATATATAAAACATTTATATTTATAATGCATATTGAGTGTGTGTGTCAGGATAGCATGTGTGAGCGCCCCCAGTGTGTACCAGAAGCTAAAACAAGGCGTTGTGGACGGTTCGGACCGCGTCTCCGCCGTGGTGCTGGAGTTTGACCGGCGCTTCGCGGCGTACGGCGACGACTTTGTCTTCTACGACTACAACGACCCACTGGCGCTGCCCGCGGCCCTGCAGGGGGGCTTTGACGTGGTGCTGGCCGACCCCCCTTACCTCTCCCAGGAGTGCCTAGCGAAGGTCGCCCAGACGGTGAAGTTCCTGAAGAGGGGCAAGGTGCTACTCTGCACAGGTGAGGCCCCGTTCGGCCTGGGAGGTCATGACCCCTTGAGGCCCGGAGACATACTTGCTTTTACGGCCACATGCCACAAACACTCCTCATGCAGAACATACATATACTGTATCTGTGTGTACATTTTAGTTACACCTCTCCCCCCTTTCCTCCTCTCCCCTCTCCTCCCACCTTCTCTTCACCATCCCCCTCTTCCCCCTCCCCTTCCCTCCCTGTCCCTCCTCCTCCTCCTCCTCCTCTCTCCTGCAGGAGCCATCATGGAGAAGCATGCGAGGGACCTCCTGGGCCTGAGGAGGTGCGACTTCCTCCCCAGACACAAGAAAAACCTGGCCAACGAGTTCCGCTGCTTCGCCAGCTACACCTCGCGCCTCCTCTCCTGCTGAGGCGGGGTTCACATGACCACGACCATCCATCCTTTCCCTCTGGGTCGTGTGACCTTACAGAACATCCTTCCCAGGGGCATGTGATTTCTGACGGCAGCCCCTCCCCCCCCCCCGCCACGATTCAGTTTGGAGAGGTTGAGCGTGTGCAGTCCCCCCCCCCGAATGAACTGGGCACAGCTACCACCAGTAGCAACTACTGGTGACCTTGACCCCCGAACTTTGACCCTAGAGGGGAGTTCAGAGTTCAACTGACCAACCCCCCCCTCGCCCATTCTTCCTAGTACTATAACTATGGTTTATACACACAACTGCATCGACAAGCAGACACTGAAAGAAGTTCTGACACAATGTGGATTCGATAAAGTGATTTTAATAAAGTGACTCATTGAAATGTTACTCATCAGAGTCTCTCGGAACTCAGTCAATTCAAGCAACTCTTAGATATTTTTATTTGGCATCAGAAATATCGTAGTTTCATTCATTCATGTCTCGGCTGTTATTCGCAGCCTGCGTCAGGAGGTGGCGGAATGGAGGCAGTTTCTCTCCATCCTGTTCGGTCTCTCCACTACTGGTTTTATAGTAAGTGTTAAATAGTACTTTACAACACCATCTATAGCATGGTGACAGATGAACATCAACTGTAACCTTTTGTCGACTGGTGTGTTGGTAATATATATATATGTAGGCCTGTATCTATATATAGATTTCATGTCGACCTCTAGCCTGCATCAAGTGGTATGGCGTGTCAACTCCTGTCTCTCTCAATAATAATACGATTGAAAAGGCTTTATAGGCAATCAATCAATAGCTTAATATATGACGTATTAGCCGTCGAGCCAAGCTTAGTTACTCTGTGCGGAAGCCACTTGTGGGCCATTATTCTAACGAATCACGACTCTGCTCTCACGGTGAGATCGTGATTGGTTGGAATTACACAGGGGTTTCCGACCCGTCCCTCCAGGGGTGGGTGGTCTTCTAGACAATCTTGTTGCCAGTCGTCCCTTCAGTGGTCTCTTCTCCTCCTCCTCCACCGAGTTTGGGAACGGCTCTCTGGTCCCCGCTCTGGTTGCCGCTCTGCGTGTCCTGCCGGTCCTCGGGGAGCAGCGGGACGCAGGTGCAGCCCACCGCCACCGAGACGTAGCTCTCCACGTAGGCATGGCGGCCGGCCACGCAGGCACCCGTGCGCCGCAGGATGACGGAGGGCGTGTAGACGGGCGTGCTGCGGTAGCGCGCCGTGCTCTCCTTGCCGCCGGGCCCCGTCAGGCAGCCCGTGCACAGGCAGTAGGCCTCGGGGATGAAGCGTGGGTACCTGGCCGGGTCGTGGGAGATGCTGCAGTGGACACAATCATGTGAGGAAGATGGATACTCTGAAGGATTGCAGGAGGGTGGGGGGTACTTTGAGTCTGCTACAAAGATACAGCCCAAGACAGAAACAACCAACATGTTGTCTGTTATGTCCTCCATTTAGATGCTTTTAAAAGACAAACTGCTCCACTCTTCCAGCCATCACAAAGTGTTATGTGAAAAACCTAACAAATATTTACCCTTTAATTTGTGCTGGTGAAAGAGGTACTTGGCTAAAAAAGTATTTTCGAGGGGCTACATTACTAAAAATAGCTTGAGAACTACTGCACGAGAAAACAATACAAGCCATTGATGGCCATGCGATACTTGGATTTCAGGCATCCTGAACTCAACCATGTAAAAATAGTAACACATGGCTGCAGATTATAGAGAGGCAAAAATAGAAGATAACCAATAGCCTACAATAAAATTAATTGTGAAAACTGCAAGTAGGCCTATAACAACTGAGTTCTATGCACCTATTTGTGTTCCTAATTGTATAATCTACAAACACAGCAATGCTCATATGTGTCACTTCCCCAAAAAGTAGCCTGCTGGATTTGCATATACAGTCTAGCTCTGTAGACATAGAACAAGAGGCCCTAAGTCCTACCTGCTCCACTTCCATGACATGTAGAGGTGCACCTCAGGAGAGGCACACCAGGCAAATGTTTTGGTCCCCCAAAGAAAATCTGGGAAAAGGGGCCCCCGAATGGCCAATCACATTGGCACATTTTGCAATGACAACTATAAACCACCTTAAAAGGTCCCATAAATGCACAATAAAGTGCACTGCCCCTACCACAAAGCCCCCCTGAGTGGGGCCCCTTCTCGCTACAAATTGACCAAAAGTATCTGGGGCCCCCCAGAGTCAATGAGTCCACTGACTACATGTAGGCCTCTCTGAAACCACTCACCATAGGTCACGTATAAAAGCGTCAGATCAATGACTAAACAAGTAGCGTATATGTATACTTTACCGGTAGGCCCAGGGAGAAAGGCTGAGCAGGTTGACCGGCACACGGCTCTTGGTGGCGGAGAGGTGGGGGCGGCCGGCCGCGGGGCAGGTGAGGTTGAGGTGGGGGTGCCGCTCGGCGGGCGCCAGCTGCAGCGTGTGGTGGAAGGCCTGCAGGACCCCCACCGACAGGCGGCCCAGCATCTGCTCCAGGGTCTCCTCGGGGAGATCCAGACACCGGCGCGCGGCACCGGCCTTCTTCCTCTTGTTGTTGTTGTTGTTGTTGTTGCTGTAGCCCACCCGCCCCGTGCGCGTCACGTCCGCCGCCACCGCCGTAGCGAGCAGCAGCAGCAGGTAGAGCCGCACCGTGGCGCGCCACATGATGGAGAGCCCGGTGTCTCCTCCGGTGACTGAGAGCAGCTCCGATCACACACACACACACCTTTACTCTGCCGACTACGTTTTGCTGTTTAAATATGGAAACAGTTTCATCAGGTTCTATTTCCAGTGTGTGGGAAAAGTTGGCAAAAGTTGAAGTCCAAGTGCGCAAAAGGGAGGAGATCCGAGAGACGGGGAGAGCACCGTCGCGCCGCTGCTGTCGGGTTGTCCTCCCCCTCTCCCTTTCCTCCTCCTCTTCCTCCTCCTCCCCATCATAGGAACAAGATGTGGAGGTAGGGGGGCTGCCAAGAGGGACTCTCATAATAGACCATGTCCTGTTCAGATGTCCGCAGCAGACACGCACACACAGCCCTTGTAAAAGAGGCCTTTCATCTCAATGACGCGACACACAAGTAAAGGCTAAAGAAAACACTGATCAGTGATTGATTTACTAATATAGTTTACATAAAAGTTAGCCTGCACATGTGCCAAGGCAGAATATATAGGCCCAATGGAAATAGGCCCACCAGAAGGAGTATAATGTAGGATATATATATTTATATAAAGTGACAGACTGCAGGCCTTTGGGTCTGGTTCGGGGAAGAGGTTGAGGCTGAGTTTAAGTTGGAAACCTTCTGCTGAGATTCCACAGGATTCCCAGAAGATGGAAATCCTGAGGACTAAACAGCGTGGTGTGGAAAAACAAACAGCGGAGCCACTGCAACACCCACGGGTGTCTCAGATATTCCTGCTCTGCTCTGTGTGCGTGTGTGTGGTGTGTGTGTGTGTGTGTGTCTGTCTGTCTGGAGGAAGTCAAGCTGCATGTGTGTTGGCAAAAAAATAACATAGTAGGGAAAAAACGAAAACTAGGATACCCTATGTCAATAAACCACCTTGTCAGACTTGGTAAAAAAAAAAAAATTACTCACAAGATCTGATATCAATTCCGCATATAAAGTTGACACCAATATATATCTGTATTTATTTCAGGATTATACAAAAATAAATAACATAACATAAAAAACACATCGGCGGGTTATCACTCGGGCAGCAGGTCGTCTCCCAGCTCCTCGTCCGCGAAGTCGCTCTCCTCCGCCCGCTTCTTCGCGGCGGTCTTCGGCCTCTCCGTCTGAGGGCCCAGCGGGTCCACGTAAGACGCGTCTGGAGCCACCAGGGGGCGACATAGAGAGAGAGACATTATGTTACTGTTTGACTGCCAGGTTACCACACAATATTGCTTATTATTTTGCCCTCATGTTACCATTGTGTAATTGTATTTACGC
Organism: Coryphaenoides rupestris; assembly: GCA_002895965.2. Taxonomy (NCBI): domain Eukaryota; kingdom Metazoa; phylum Chordata; class Actinopteri; order Gadiformes; family Macrouridae; genus Coryphaenoides; species Coryphaenoides rupestris. The sequence goes on along the minus strand of PIJE02000936.1, from coordinate 22,922 downwards.
CCTTGACCCTTACTATTACTAGACTTAATTTACAGTTTAATTTCACCACCAACCCCAGACACCTGACGTACTCCAAGCCAGAGATATGAGAGAGAGAGAGAGAGAGAGAGAGAGAGAGAGAGAGAGAGAGAGAGAGAGAGAGAGAGAGAGAGAGAGAGAGAGAGAGAGAGATAGTCTCTCTACCTAGATCTCTCTGGCCACTGGACTCGTAGGGTTCGTTGGAACCAGGAAGGGACCTCAGCCTGGAACTCAGTCGGTCGCCACGGGAACTGTTGCCCTGGCTACTGTTTCCACTGTCTGGAGCAAGAGACAGACAGACAGGTAAACCTACATAGTGATTATTAAGTGATCGTAACAGTAGGAAGAGTGTTTAGTGTTTAAAGATGCATCAACTAAGGTCTCTCTGCATCAGTGTGTAATGACCCAGTGTGTACTGTCTGTACTGGTGACAGTCTGGGGGGGGCGGAGCTACAGCCCAGACAGACCATAATACCCCTGGTTGCCAGGTTGCCTTGGGAACTCGGGACGAAGCAGCACAACAGGAAACATCACAACTTCTTATCTGTGTGTGTGGGTGCATGCTTGCCTGTGCGTGTGCGTGTGTGTGTGTGTGTGTGTGTGTGTGTGTGTGTGTGTGTGTGTGTGTGTGTGTGTGTGTGTGTCTGTAATGCTGAACAGATGGACAGACTGCATGGTGTTATTGCATCATGCAGCTGATGGTACTTTCCACCGCACCAGAGTGGATACTGAGGCTACAGTAGAGATGGGTATCGTCTACATAATGGATATATTAGAGGTGTTAGTAGGGCTGCAGTGTAGACTACTGGGGTTTAAAGGATGCTGAAAGTGATTTAAAGGGTTTGGCTGCTCAGGGTTTCTGCTGCACACAGCACACCGGGTGTACAGTGATAGTCATGGCCGGCTCTAGACAACAGGGGGCCCGAGGCAAGATTTTCTAGAGCTGGATAGGCTCTAGAAACTAAATAAGTAAATAAATTATTCAAATAAATATAAAACTATATACATTTGATTTGGTAGCATTTCTTAGTGTGACAGATTGTACTAATTGCATCAGCACTGTACAAAGTTAGAGGTGCACTATTTGACAGATCCCCCCCCCCACCTCTACCTCTGGCTTTCAGTCCCCCCTCCCCCTCCCCATCTCCTACTTCTGTGCGTGAGCCTGAGAGCTTCCCAGCAGCCAGGAGCGTTGCCTGCTCACGTACTAGACATTATATCATTGACGTGATGTGCAAATGATCGATAGAAAACAGATCACGCGAATGTCACCCATCCAAAAAAAAATGTTTTCTGGGAAAAGAAAAAAAAGGATTTGCGGGTGCCGGGGCCCTACGCAATAATAATAATACATGCCACCTCCTCTCCTCTCTTCACTCTACCTCCATCTGCCCATGTCCATAGCTCTGTCTTTCTTGTCCCCTCTCACTATCTCCATCTCTCCATCTTGTTAATGACTACAGAGAGAGCCTGGATGGATGGATAGAGAGATGGAGGCTGATTCCAGGTCACGGATCCAGACTTGACGCGGTTTTGAGAAAACTCTCAGCAGAGCTCAAAGCATTCTCACATATGTCACACCAGTCTCCCTGGCTCTCAACAGTATCCTCTCCCTCCCTCTTTCTTTCTTTTTCCCTGCCTCTGTCCCTCCCTCTCTCGGCCTCTCCCTATCTCCCAGCTCTCCTGTTTCAATACAGTGGCAAGTGCGAACATTGACAGGGGAGTGTGAGAGAGAGAGATATCTGTTTATTCCAGGATATAGACATGTGCATTTATATATAGAGCGATATCAGTTTAATGCCAGGTTATAGACATGTGAGTTGCCATAGCACCCCAGCAAATTCTACAAAGCCAGTCGATGACGTGTTTAGTCATCAATCAGTTCGATAGATCACACCTTCTGATTGATTTAGCAAATCTCTCACCTGGTTTCACATCCACTCCTGAAGCATCATTGGGAAAAATTAATTCAAAACATCATGTCTTCATTTGATTGATCATGTGAGTGAGATCACATGCACCTGTATAGCTAACCAAGCTGTACTAAAGTATAATATACACACTACAAGGGCGGGACACAGAGACATGCAGAGAGAGAGAACCACTGACAACCCTATCTCAATGTTTACGTTTTATGAAGTCTTATTCAAAGACTTTTTATTGACAATTTTAGATTTGTTATTGACATTTTTTAACTAGCTATATTCTTTAATCCTACTATTCAAGATCATTAATGCACTTTGACCTGCACTGCGATACAGGCAGAAGGAGGGAAAGAGAGAGCGAGGCAGAGACAAACAGGGAGACAGTAAGAGAGAGCGAGAGAGAGAGAGAGAGAGAGAGAGAGAGAGAGAGAGAGAGAGACAGAGAGAGAGAGAGAGAGAGAGAGAGAGAGAGAGAGAGAGAGAGAGAGAGAGAGAGAGAGAGACTGATGGTCAGAGACAGAGTAGTGAAGGTACCAGAGAGGTCAGTCTTCTTCGGAGGAGTGAGAACAGGCGAGGGGGCGTGGCCTGTCCACCATCACAACCACACACAGGAAACAGGAAGCAGGAAGCAGAGAGAAGGAAAAATGGGAAGAAGAGACAAAGAGTACGTTGTCGATGAAGATGTAAGTGACGAGATATACCACATGCCATTGGGCCCTTCTGGGTCCCATGTGAGTGTTTCCTGGCAGCTTATTGGCCGTCGTTGTGGTTACTTACCACTGCTGGCGCTCCCCTCTCGCCCTTCCCGGCGCCCTCTGGTACTGCCCTCCCTTCCCGACCTCACCCTCTGGAGGGAGGGACAATAAATAATAAAATCAGAATAGAATAAAATAGCATTTTCATCCACTATTCTTAAATGCGTGTGTGTGTGTGTGTGTGGTGTACCTGTTCTCTGATCTCCTTCATCTTCTCCACTTTCTTCATCTTGGTGGCATACTCCTGAACCTCTTTCATCCCCATGTCAGTGCACAGCCGGACCAGGAAGCGAAGACCTGGATGCATGCACACATTAACATCCAGAGTTACATTTGTTTTACTTTATGAGATGATTAACGGTGCAGCGTGTGTATTGCCAGTGTGTGATTACATTCTATGTTTTCTGGGAACTTGCGGTGGATGTCCTTATAAGTCTCCAGGGCCTGCTGGTAGTTGCCTGTCAAGACAAACACCCACAGATTTACTTTTTATACTGTATATCAATACTTTATGTAATACTTATGTAATGAGTTAGCCAATGAGTTACATGTTGCTAATACTTGACATGTGAACAGACTGACCACTTCTCCTGTAACAGCTAGCCACCATCAGCTGCCATTTGACCTGCGTCGGCCTGAGAGAACACACAACAATACAGTATGGTGTATGGTTACCATACCCAGGAGACAGTGCAGTAACCATGGTTACCAGTGGGTAGTGAACAGTGTAGTAACCATGGCTACCAGTGTTTAGTGAACAGACAGAGTAGTAACCATAGTTACCAGTGGGTAGTGAAGAGTCCATCGTTACCCATGTGTAGTGAACAGTGTAGTAACCATGGTTAACTGTGTGTAGTAACCATGGCTACCAGTGTGTAGTGAACAGTGTAGTAACCATGGCTACCTGTGTGTAGTGAACAGTGTAGTAACCATGGCTACCAGTGTGTGATGAACAGTGTAGTAACCATCGCTACCAGTGTGTAGTGAACAGACAATGTACTAACCAAGGTGACCTGTGTGTAGTGAAGAGTGTGGTAACCATGGTTAACTGTGTGTAGTAACCATGGCTACCAGTGTGTAGTGAACAGACAGTGTAGTAACCATGGTTACCCGTGTGTAGTGAACAGTGTGTGCCAACAGCAGTTACTCACTGAATGAGCATTGCTCTCTCAAAGTACTGGATGGCCTTCTCACAGAACTGGGTCTCGATGTAGTACGCTCCCAGCCACTCTATCACCGCCATGTTGGACGGGAAGTGCCTGAAAGACTGGACAGACATGGACACAGACATTGAGACTACAGACACTATAGTCCCTCGGTCACCCTACCTCTGGGTTGCGTTATGTAATCCACCAGCCATATCTGACCACAACACAATGATCATAACATCAGAGGTGGAAGGCTGCCCAATCAGCACAGAGAACAGAGCGTACAGTGAGCCTGCAACGGAACATACTCTACCAGCTAACAGCTACATGTGGTACAATACTCATGAATATAGTATTGGATTATTGTGGCTAATATCTATGGTTTCACAGTAGGCCCAGAGCAGACCAGATCAAACCATAGACCACATCAGATCAATGCTGACCAGGACCAGATCAAAATAAACCATGACCAGACCAAACCATAGATCACATCAGACCAGGCAAACCCAGACCAGACTAGACCAGTCTAACCCAGATCAGACCAGACTGGTCAAACCCAGACCAGACCAGACAAACTCAGACAGACCAGACCAGACCAGTCTAGACCAGACCAGTCTAACCCGAACCCTAACCCTAATAGTCTAACCCAGACCAGAACAGGTGAGTGTACCTCTGAGTAGTATTGCAGGGCCTGAGGCTTGTCTCCCTCCGCGTCGTGGAGCCCCCCCAGCTTGGCCAGCACCTGGGGGTCAGTGGGGGTCACGCTGATCAGCTGCATCAGCCAATCCATGGCTTGCTGGGGGTCCTCCAGCAGCTCATAGCTGGAGGTGGGGTCAAGGAATAGTATACAGTAACACGCAACACATAAATACACACTCTCAAGGACACACACACACACACACACACACACACACACACACACACACACACACACACACACACACAGACAGGTAGGATACAGGTGGGCCAGCTGGAACATGACCTGGGAGCTGTTCCTCAGGATGGCGTGGAGCTTCAGGAACCCATCCAGAGCATCCTCCAGGCGGTTCAGCCTCTTATAGGTCAGACCTGGCCAGGGGGGGCGGGACAAACACCTGTCATTCATGCCCTCTGTGCTTGGGAAAAACACTTTTGAAAACTGTTGCTCGACAGAAATGACATATTTTCGACAGAAAAACAGTGTCGATCGACACTTTTTTTTCATGTCGCGTACCTATAGAATCTTGCCGCACAATGTGATTGAGTAGTTTTCTAACGTTACCATGGAGATTGTAGTATTCACTTCCTTATTGGTATTTTTGGTCTGTAACATTATTTTGCAACGTAGCATGAAACGTAAATCTACAGAAAGATAGAGAACGGCTGGAGGATGGTCTGGTTACCATGGAGACTTTCGCGGAAGCATACATTGAAAACGTTGCGCGACACTTTCATCTCTGACGAGCGACACTTTTCAAAAGTGTCGGGTGCCCAAACATGAATCAGCCTTAACGCCCATGCTCCCCAAGGGTGACAGGAAGTGATAAAAATAGGCACCCCTGGGTGGGTGTGCAGAGAGGAGGGCTCACCCAGGTTGTAGAGCGCCTCGGTGCAGGAGGAGTCGTTGCGGAGGGCCTCCCGGTAGAAGTCCTCCGCCTTGTCGTAGTCCTGCCGGACGAAGCACGTGTTGCCCTTGTTGATGAGCGCTGCCGGGTTGTAGCGGTCTGCGCTCATGGCCAGGTCGGCGTAGCGGTCCGCCTGCTCGTACTCCTTCTCCTGGAGCACCGTCACCGAGGTCAAAGGTTACACACACTGTATATACACACATTAGACACCATTTTTTTATATATAAATATTTAAAAACAGATAAACCCATTAAATAATGTCAACATAAATGTAAATGTAAATAAACCATGATCCCCCTGGTTATATTTTCTATGTCAATATATTACATTGTATGTGTGTGTTAATTATTCTAGATTTATTTTTCATAGTTTGATCAGACTGCAAGTTATTTTGCCTACTAATCACACCAACAATTTGAGCATCCTGTATACATTTGCTATTTCGATGAGGTCTCTGTAGTCTTTTAGCTGATGGTTGTGTGATGTATGTCTCTTCTCCTCATCATACTTGAAGGTTTGAGTGAAGGTAGTAGGGTGCGATTATGTGACGTGTAATGTCGTGTGATTAGTCAGCCTTGTGGTAAAGTACCGAAATAAACCCCGCCCCACTTGCCTCCCAGATACAATACCCCCAAACAATGCAAAAGTGTGTATATCGATTGATTAACCCATACATATTTTCTAATACATATTCTACACTATTTTGACCATGTGTACTAGATACCAGGACCACTGTGTGATTAGCCATGCCAAGCTACTTTCAGAATCTCCAGCTTATGACATCAAAAGCGGGAGAGTCAGGTGGGAAGACATGATACTGATTTAGATGATGATGTACCAGGAAGTAAAGGAAGGAGAGGTTGGTGGCGGCTGCGCTCTTCACCCGGCTGTCCTTCTTCTCAAACATCTTCAGCGACTCCACCGCCTGGAGGAAGACAAGGATACGGCTGTCAGGGTGCAACCTCAACCCGACTTTTAACCCTGCGGGTTTCCCTGTTAGTGTGTATTACCTGAAGCCGACTCAGGGGGACGAGTGTGTGTGTGTGTGGCGTTTCACTTAATTGGCTAGCTTGTCAGTGTAGGAATTATTAATTTCACCTTGAAATGTTTTGAGCATGACACAATGTGTGCGTTGTTTCACTGGACAACCATGTCCTCATAAAACACTGTAGATGCCTCACTTGGCATTTTCTTAAAAGTTTGACCATGGATCTTTTTGCCAAACCCCAAACAAATATTAAACTTATAATTGCTAGCAGGATAATGCAATGCAACTGTGATTCAATAGAGAATAGTGACCCAGGAACTCCACCTGGTGGATATCGATGGGACTTCACCCCAAGGAGGTTATTTAGTTATTTAGCAGACACATCTGAGTCATGTTGCAGACACTTTTGTCCAAAGTGACAAAGACATCTAAGTAGATGGAGCCAAAGACATTCCTGCTCAAAAGATGCCAGTAGGCTGCGGACATTGGAGATTCTTTGAACACACAACACACACACAGGAAGTACAGGGTTTACATGCAGAGCGTGCAAAAAAACTAAAGACACAACACATACACACAAAGAAACAGAAGACACACATACCTCAACCTTAGCCATGCAGATGGAGAGAGAAAGAAAGATAGAAAGAGAGATAGAGAGATGAAGAGAGACAGATGAAAGGATGGAATGAGTGAGTGAGTGAGTGAGCGGGAAAATAGTTTGAAGGAGGTAGCCAATGAATGGATAACTTTCTGGTTATGAACCCCTGACATACACAGAATACACATACAGACAAATAGGAGAATATAAATGGAGTTCAAAAGAATAAAACGTATATCCTCTGGAGCAGAAGTTCTAAAACCTAGTCATCTCGGGACTCAAAAGACAATGCGTGCGACCCAACCGCCGCACTCAGAATACTGAGCACGACGGTGATCCGTCGTCTGTTGTTTGGGGTGGCTGGGTTCCACATGTTCTGCGCAGTCAGGCCGCAAACCATCACCACCCATTTTGGGCCCTGCTCCGCCCATAAAAGGGCTGCTCTAGATGCTGCTCTAGAGGCTGCTCTAGGCGTTGCACTAGAGGTTGCTCTAGGGACTGCTCTAAAGGCTGCTTTAGAGGCTGCTCTAGGGGCTATTCTAGAGGCTGCTCTAGATGTTTCTCTATGAGCTGCTTCTCCAGAGGCTGCTCTAGGGGCTGTTCTAGAGGCTGCTCTAGATGTTTCTCTATGAGTTGCTACTCTAGAGGCTGCTCTAGGGGCTGCTCTAGAGGATGCTCTAGAGGCTGCTCTAGAGGCTGCGTGGTTGTTCTCCAACACGTGTGGTGAACAAGCAGACCTGCTTGAAGTCCTTCTGTCGGAGGTAGGTGATGGCTTTGTTGATCTCCAGGTCATTGGCCAGCTCCACATACTGGGAACTCTTCACCATGTCCACACACCTGCAGAACACAGAAATAAAGTCCTCCTTCATGTGGTCTTTCATTTCAGTTCACTTAATTAATGTAATTTTAGCTTAATCTCAAGATCCAGTGAATGCAATTATCTGAGCCATCATGCACCCTCTGGTGGCGGTGGGCGTAACAACAAACCAGTCAAATCCAGCAGCGAAGGAGCTCTCGATGGCCGGGGCGATGAGCTTGGCCGACGTCATGATGAACTTCTCCGCCAAAGACTTCCTGTCAGGGAGGACGGAAGAGGATGAGGAAAAAAAGTGGTGGGTGTGTGTGTGTGTGTGTGTGTGTGTGTGTGTGTGTGTGTGTGTGTGCGTGTGTGTGTGTGTGTGTGTGTGTGTGTGTGTGTGTGTGTGTGTGCGTGCGTGCGTGCGTGTGCATGTCTGTGTGTGTGTGTGTGTTTTACCGCTCCCTCTCCATCTGGTGAAGCTTGTCATTTTTGATAGCTTCGATGACCAGATTGGCATGAGCATCATCCTGGGAGAGAGAGAGAGAGAATTTAACCTCTAGATGACAGCAAAGTCATAAAAGCAGCTGTAGATGGACTCTTTTGAAGACGGCCCCCTATTTTACCAACCGAGGTGGACACGGCCACGTGTGAAGTCCCAAACAGGGCTGGATTTTTATGATTTTTTTGGCTAATCCACATCACACCTGGTGGTGAAACAGGGGTTCCCGCGCAGAGAACCCCGCGGTGGACGAGCCGGGGGGGGGGGGGGGTTGTGGGGGCTGTGGGAAAGGGTGCAGGGTGGCGCCTCACATTGGTGGGGATGTACTTGTCCTCCTCGCCGATGCCCAGCGGGACGGCGATGAGCTTCTGGAAGGCCTTCTTCATCCGCTCGCGGTCCCCCGTGGCGTAGTAGCACAGGATCAGGTTGAAGCCGGTGCGGACGTTGGGGCTCTCGCTCATGATGTGCTCGAAGGAGGTGACGGCGTCCGAGTACTGGCCCATGCGCACAAAGACCACGCCGATGTTCTGCAGGATCTTGATGCGCGTCTCCTTGTGGGCGTTGGAGATCTGGTCCAGCGCCATGCGGTAGAACTTGATGGCCTTGGGGTAGTTCTTCTGCTTGAAGTAGATGTTGGCCATGTTCACTTTCAGGCGACCTGGAGTGGAGTGGGGAGCAAGGGATACCAGATGAAAAGATCAGACTATCGCCCTTACTGGAAACCAGAAGATAGCTGGTGTTACTGGACACTAGTAGGTACATGGTAATACTAGAAAACAGAAGATACCTAGTATTACTGGAGACCAATAGATACTTCATATTACTAGAGACCAATAGATAACTATAATTAGCTAGAGACCAGTAGATACAAGGTCTTACTCAAGACCAGTAGATACCTAGTTTTATAAGAGATGTTAGTGGAAACCGAGAGACAAAGAAATCCACTAATTCGTTTCGGTGACAATGTATAAGGAATTAAGATTACCTTAACTATATGAAATATACAATAGATTACAAGACGGATGCTAGAAGCTGTTACACCTTGACTTTCCATAATGTAACTTTTCTCAAATAATCTATAATTGTGAAGTCACCTTCAATGTCACCTTCTCTGATTTGTCACAGATTACTGCCACTCGGTTTCTGATTGGCCGAAGCTATAGTGTCACGTGATGTCTCTTGGTGCCGGGTGACCGTTAAACACTACTGGGCCACCACCGCGTCTGCATGGATCCTCACCTGCGTTGGTGAACATCTTGTTCTTCACGATCACCTGGTAGGTGTTCAGAGCCTCCGGGTACATCTCATTATTAGCGTACTGGTTGGCGAGGTTAAACAACACCTGAGGGGAGGAGCCAATCAGCAGACAGAACCAACCCGTCAGTATAGCGTGCAAGAGAGGATATGAAAGCCATGTCCCAATACTGCCTCTACCCTCGCCCCTAACACCCCGTTTGTAGCAAATCCTTGAGGTAGTGGGTCCTCCAGAAGGGGTAAAAGTAACAATACAAGATGGGAAAGAGTTGGCGCTTGCACAGACATTGAATGGGTAATGACTGTATATTTGGGACAGAGCATTATTTTCCATTATGCCCTGCTGCAGCACTGGATACTGCCGTCTAGATGGGAAGATCTGATTCCTTACAGCATAGGTGAGGTCCGGGTTGATGTTCTCGCCGTTTCCGGACTGTTCCCTCTGTCTCACCAGCGCCCGCTCCTTCCTGCCCGCCTCCTTGGCCTTCTCAAGCGCCTGGAAATGCATACCCAATGCACAGAGACACAAATATACATTTCAAGGCCAGATTTCCCTTTTAGACCACAGCCTAACACTGGACTAATTGCCTGGACTACCTAACCAGTTCTATTGCGGTTCCATTCCATTCCATTTCTGTGGTTCCTAAAGGAGGGTTTCCTAGTCCACTACGTAGATATGCTTCCTAAAGGGCTGACCCTGTATCCCTAGTCGACTTCACGTGGTTCTCCAAGTCCACAACACATGCTTCCGAAAAGATAGATAAGGTTCCTAAACTGACCAGCTGCAGGGATCCCTGGCTGTGAGCAATGCAGCTCTCTGCGATCAGCTCGTTCACTCTCTTCTCCAGGATCTTGATCTTCTCCTCTGGTCTGGAAGTCACACAGAACACAGTTCTTCATTAGCAACAATAACATGTGGATGTCCACAGAGAAGCTCAAGAACCAATGGAGAAGATACCACAGTAAACTCAAACAAACCCCCACTTTTATTTTAAAATGGTTCATCCCTGAAATCTGGGATGAAGAATTCCTGGTTCATTAAAAGCTGTTTACATGTGACTAAATCGTGAGAACATGCGCATGAAGCCGTATCCTTTTGCATAAAAAAAAAGATACAATTATTCAGATTCCACATTCATCACCAATATTAAGTCTAGTTATTATTGTCCTGTCTATATTATAATATCAGTGATTGCAGCTGATGGGCCACTCACGTGTCATCATTCCGGGCCTCTAAGGGAGGGGCGGGGCCTTTGGATTGACCCAGGGGGTCAAAGGTTGTTCCTGAGAAGGAGGGTTGAGGTAAGTAGGTAAATATCAATAATATGCTAACGTAAACTAGGTGAGAAAAACTAGGCTAAAATAAGTTAAGACATGATAAGACAGAGAACATTTGTTTAAAATATCCCAAATGTGGATGAAAGTAAAATACAAATTAATGACATCTAAGCCTGCGATAAAGCTCTGGCTGTTCTGTCGTCCTGGTTACTGTAACCACGGTACCTCTGGTCAGGGTTGAGGTGTAGCCTGCGGCTCGCACCGCTGTCATGGGTCTGGCAGCTCCATCCTGCAATAAATATTAAACCACTTAATGTAATATACACTACTTTACACCATAAATATTAAATATACATAACTTTATATAATATATATAAACATACACAACTTAATTTATACATAATATATTCAACCTGTGTGCATAGACCTCAATGTATTAAATATACCTAAATATCTAAATGTTTAATATCAGCCATAACTGGGCCTGAACACAATTTATATAAAAAATACATTGTGAGAAAATGTTCAAAGGCATTGGCTAAGATATTTTATGTATTTTCAAATATTAGGCTAATTCTACTCCAATCTGAGAGTGGCTCTGATCTCTCTTCCTCCAATCCTAGAGTGCTTCTGATTCCTCCACCAATCGGAGTATTCTGATGCATCTTCCTCCTGTGAACAGCAATGTTTCTCTCACCTGAATGGCTCCAGTCACCGGTCTGCCCAGAGACGACGCCAACGGAACCCTCGCCTGAACAGCGAGTTAGATTGAACTTTAAGGTTAAACCACCAACTTAACCTCTATGTAAGTTTATATACCCACAATATATTTACTTACATACATTCTTTACTTTGTCTGTAAGCAAATTGACTTTACATGTACTATATTTGTATTGCCACAGTGTGCTTTTCATGTATTATATACTAGAATACTTATACGAGTATTCTTGTATAAGTACTAAAATACTTATACGAGTATTCTTCTAGTACTTACAAGAATACTCATACTAGTACTGAGTACTGAGGGGAAGGTTAGGGTTAGACTCCCTCCAAAGTAAGGTGAGGTTTAAGGCTCGGGTTAGATTCACTTCAAAGTATGGTTGAGAGTTAAGGCTATGGTTAAACTCACTACAGAGTAAGTTGAGGGTTAAGGATAGGCTTAGACTCAATCCAAAGTAAGGTGAGGGTTAAGGCTAAATTGAGACTCACTCCAAAGAAGGGTGAGGTTTAAAGCTAGGGTTAGACTTACTCCAAAGGAAGTGGCAATGGGCCGTCCACCAATAGCAGTGCCGGGAAACTTGGCTGTCATCTGGAAAATAAACAAACGTGTCACTACATCTGAATTACTGCAATGATAATGAGCAAAAAAAGCAAATCTTGTTGTTAAACCTATATTATGCACACACACACACACACACACACACACACACACAGTTTTTGTTGAGCGTTTTCATTTAAAGCAGGATCAATGCATCCCTTTTGTCTGACAGAGTAAGCCATCATCAGTATGTCATAGTTGCCTGAGGGCATCTTACAGGAGGTCTTCTTCCATGGCTGGTTCTCACAGCTTGCTGGAAGCCTTCATCGTTGTCAAGCTCCTGCAAAACAGACCACAAAGCAACACTACCAGCTATTCATATGAACGTGTGCATATACGTCGATAAATAAAAAATATATCACATTTGACACCGCAGTAGCAGGCAGCCCCACGCTAGTGTGTGTGGCTTAGCAACAGACCTCGGAGTCAAACGTCGGGTTGTAGTCGTTGTATCCCGTGTACAAATCATCCTCGTCCGCCACCAGACGCACGTTTTCCATCATGACCAACAGATGAAGGCGCTTCAACTAAACTAAAGTGACATATAATAAAGATACACGAACAACAACAACAACAACCAGCAGGGCTTCTGTCGACTTTGCGCTCCCACAATGCAATGCAACACGCGATGGGGCGGGACATAGCGCGGGGCGTTTTTGCGTTGATTGGCTGGGGAACGTGTCAAGTATTACTTTGCACTCAGCTCATTGGTCCGTTCGTTGCTAAGACACTCGAAGACGTAGATTCGTAAACTAAAATGTTTTGTGTGCACTTGTTGTTGTTGTTGTTGTTGTTGTTGTTGTTGTTTATTTGTGATTGTAATGAATGGTACAGAAGTGTTCGGCGTCTGTGGCCCACCGTATAAGTCAAATGAAATGCGTCAAATATTACGCATTATTATTAATTTTTTTTCAATCTCTAATATTGTCTATTCCTCTGCAGAGATAAAAACCTGAAATAAATCGGCCATCTGTGAATTAATATTTCTTTAATCTGTGCAATTTATAGTCGCTGTGTGTGGTCTGTGTGTCATGTTGGTATATTTTTGGTCTAATAACAGCGCCGTAGCGGACCACGTGAGCTGAGGGACGCTCAGGTCACGTGGTTACTATTACTTTATTATTTACAGCACATTCAGTCAGAGCTGTTCTTATATTATTCACCATATTATAACCCAAAATGAGCTCCAGCGGGAAAAGCATCACTGTCATTGGAAGGTGAGCAGAATTGAACAATACATTAATGCAGAAGTTTTATTGTTTTGCTGTACCAATGCTTTTTACATTGACTTTGACTCTAATGTAATGTATAGACTTAGTGACTGATTTTGTTAGACCTATTCATATCAATGCATATACTGTCATGCATTGGGGTGAGCATTGGAAGGGTTGGAAAGTGTACTGGTGTGTACACACCTTGACACTCTCAGGTACAAGCTTATATGTTAATTGTTGCACAATGACACCTGCAATCTTCATTTGTGTTAACTCTGACCCATCCCTCCTATATTGCTGCCAACGTTAAAAACAAAAGAACTTTGAGAGTTGGGAGCTGTTTTAAGTTTTCACGCAACAGAACTCTGTAAACCATTATGGATGGTACTTTACCCCAGTGTTTCCATTATTGTGTGGTGTGTGTGTGTGTGTGTGTGTGTGTGTGTGTGTGTGTGTGTGTGTGTGTGTGTTCCCTCCTCACTCGCCTCAGTGCTCAGTCTGGACACAGTGAACATGGCTGCTGCGAGGACTACAAGCGGTCTTGTCAGCCGTCCACAGCTTGTGGACAAAAGGGACGCACGGAGCGAAATATGGAAATATTTCGCTTACGTTGCCGACAGCCATGGCCCACGGACACGTCAAAGCCCGTCTGTAATCGGTGCTTCAAATCTACGCAGGCGAAGGGAGCCAACACATCCAACTTGGCAAAGCATCTCGCCGACAAACATCCCGACATAGTAAAAGTCAAACGAGTGATTTATTTTGTGACAAGCAAACTTAAAAGGCAATGTGCTCAGTACGATGTACACAGACCTGGCGGCAAAGAACTGGAGGCAACGCAGTTTTGATTCCTTCAATACTCTTTGCCCAAGGAGGTACATTGAGTCATGACGGTGTGATATCAGGTTGCAAATATAACGTTAACTATCAAAGAAATCACATAAACTCAAGTATAGGGGACATCAGAAAAAAAAGCTTTAATAACACTGTCATTGATTTAATTATTTACAATAATTTTTAAACATAAAGCTCAGCAGCTGCAACAGAATAAACTTTATTTTTGTAAAAACATTTTAAATAGCTATATAGCTCAGCAGCTGTGTGAAAATATATTTTAATTGATTTATTTAGATTATTATTATTATTATTTGTAAGTTTAAACAGGTCACATTCCTGTTAACTCTTAGTTCACTTACCAAAAAGTAGCTGCAAAAGCAAAATATGTTTGTTACAATCTAAGTAACCTGAATTCCTGCAAAAGAGTGAATTATCAATAAAATAATTTTAAGTTCCATGTTCTGTCATCCATTATTCCACTACTTTTCCTGATGTTTTAGGTTTTTACCGTGGTATCGGTATCGAGATATATCTTTCTTTATCTGTGCAATTTATAGTCGCTGTGTGTGGTCTGTGTGTCATGTTGGTATATTTTTGGTCTAATAACAGCGCCGTAGCGGACCACGTGAGCTGAGGGACGCTCAGGTCACGTGGTTACTATTACTTTATTATTTACAGCACATTCAGTCAGAGCTGTTCTTATATTATTCACCATATTATAACCCAAAATGAGCTCCAGCGGGAAAAGCATCACTGTCATTGGAAGGTGAGCAGAATTGAACAATACATTAATGCAGAAGTTTTATTGTTTTGCTGTACCAATGCTTTTTACATTGACTTTGACTCTAATGTAATGTATAGACTTAGTGACTGATTTTGTTAGACCTATTCATATCAATGCATATACTGTATCATGCATTGGGGTGAGCATTGGAAGGGTTGGAAAGTGTACTGGTGTGTACACACCTTGACACTCTCAGGTACAAGCTTATATGTTAATTGTTGCACAATGACACCTGCAATCTTCATTTGTGTTAACTCTGACCCATCCCTCCTATATTGCTGCCAACGTTAAAAACAAAAGACTTTGAGAGTTGGGAGCTGTTTTAGTTTTTCACGCAACAGAACTCTGTAAACCATTATGGATGGTACTTTACCCCCAGTGTTCCATTATTGTGTGTGTGTGTGTGTGTGTGTGTGTGTGTGTGTGTGTGTGTGTGTGTGTGTGTGTGTGTGTGTGTGTGTGTGTGTGGTGTGTGTCTGTGGTTTTTACCGTGGTATCGTTTCAGTATCGGTATCGAGATATTTAGGCAGGTATCGGTATCGAACTCATAATTTTGGTATCGTGACAACACTAGTACCTGCCCAGGGTCACACCTCGAGGCACAGGAGGAGGTATGGTAATTATTGAGTTTAGGGTCAAAGTTTAGGGTCGCTTGATAATTAATAGCACATAACAAATGGCAAACAGGATGGTGAATTCATCTGATTGGAAAAAAAATATTACTGTTGAGACAGTGATTGTAGTGATTAATATGAGCTGAATTATAACGGTATAGGTGCTGGTCAATAAAATTCAGTGCATTTCAGTGGAAAATTGTTTTCCTGCAGGGGACAGGTTTCATTCTCGGGAATTACAAACGTTCTGATTTTATGGGATAATATGAGTCTAGTATCCTCTGCTGTTATCCTGGGAGAGACAGAAGTCCTCCACACTTGTATATATACTGTATATGTATCTGATCTGGCTCTCCAACTCATATTACAAGAGGTCATGACATGGTCTTTAGATCAGTCTGGCCTTGCTGTCGGGTCAGGGGTGACTGCTGGGTATATGTGGGGGCACACGCTTGAAGACTTCACTTACTATCAGATTATCTGTGCCTTCTCTGAAAACTCACCAAATCTTGGAATTGACCGTCACATCCCATTGGTAGTTCATGACCTCAAACCCTCATCGGTCGTTCTTGATCACAACTCTCATTGGCTGTTGCCAGCATTAATCGCCAATCTCAGTATCAGTGCCGAGGTTGTCGCCTGGTGGGTAGGAGCCTGAACCAGCTGTACCACTGTAGTGCCTAGCCGCTGTGTCACCACATACTCATCCTTTCATAAGTGTCTGTGTCTCAGGATCTCAGATGGGCGATTCTGTCTTTCTAGTGTGACTGGTTGTGTCTTATCCTATGTAGGTGAATCCACCCTACTACGTCAAACTGGTGGAGTTGGTGCCCCACCCAGACACACTGGGGGCTGTGGTGGACGCAACACACGCCCTCATGACTCAGGTACACACGCACGCACGCACGCATGCATGCACATACACACACACACACACACACACACACAAACTGACACTGATTTTACGCACAAATTGAACAACAGATGTTGGTTAACCTTGGTGGTGTGTGTGTGTGTGTGTGTGTGTGTGTGTGTGTGTGTGTGTGTGTGTGTGTGTGTGTGTGTGTGTGTGTGTGTGTGTGTGTGTGTGTGTGTGTGTGTGTGTGTGTGTGGTGTGGTGTGTTTGGAGGTTGGCAGTGTCCGGTGCGCCTCAACAAGGAGATTGATGGCTTCGCCCTCAACAGAGTTCAGTACGCCATCATCGCAGAGTCCTGGAGGCTGGTGGAGGTGGGACACACACATACACAAACACACACACACACACACACTGGAATGCGTACCTTGCTAAATTATAATATACTTCTAATATCAGCTATCCATCGTTAAGATGAAGAAGTTGACTCGCCTGTCATATCTGACGTACTTCTCCTTCCCTGGTCTCATCCCCCAATCGGAATCCTTCTCCAATCTCCTCTGGCCAATTGGTGTTGAGAAGAATGTACACAAACAGGATGAACTAGCAAATTAGAGCTAGCGGCTACCCTAGGGATCAGTGCTAACCTCAGTGGCATCCCTTTGAAGTGTCAACCTCTGGATTGATGTCACCATCACTGTAAACACTTGCTAGACAGGAGGTGGAGGGACATTTGATTTACATAATTGATACCCCCCCAGATAGGGTCTCTGATTACACATAGACCAAGGCAGGCCTCTTGTCTGTGGGGGGGACACCACGTTCGCAACCCTGACACAGGTTCTCCAAGCCAAGCACCCAGGCCTCTTTATGTTTGCACTCCAGTGTCTCCACTGTCTTTGCTGGTTGCTATTGTTGTTGTGTCAGTGGTCTGATTGGCCGGTCGTGGGCGATGGTGTTCGCCAGTGGAGGCCACAGAGTCCGTATCTACGACAACCAGCCGGGCCTTGCCGCCAAGGCCCTCGCAGAGATCAGGTCAGTCCCACTACAACCCGCTGGACCACCCGGCCACCCAGACCCTGGCCCTGTCAAGTGACCACACTCGGTGACATCACTGTTTGGCGATGGCATCACTGTTTGGTGACATGGTTTGTTGTTATGGTTAAACCTGCATGAGATACCTTTTATAATGCAGCTATTCACTCCATTAACATGCCCATCCATTTTCCCTATAAATGGTCTTTTTCTGGTCCACTTGGTCCAAAATCTCAACCTCCTATAGGATGTTTACGTGATATTTAATGTGAGTTTCCCGAGCTTCCATGACAACAGTTGGACAAAACAACGAGATTGAATGTTCATGTTGTCTGAAAATTGACCATCATCTTCAACTTAAGCCACTAATGGGAAAATATACATAAACGTACATAAGGCATGTGCCCGTTCTGACTGGGCAATTGCTTGGCCTCTGGTATTGCTGCTTGCAGCTTTCTGTGAACCGCTCATCCAAACATCTTCACAGTCAAGAACACTGCACTGCACTGCACACAATACACCTGCCAAGTCGAACGGATGAACGGTTGTCGGGAAAATTGAGGGACAAACATACATACACATACATACAGAGATTCCTCTAATTATAGTTCGATATGCTTTTGTTGATATCAGACATCTCTTCTCCGATTTGTCATGTCAAGTCAATTTGTAACGAAATAACCAGTCTCCAATGGCTTTCCAGGCTGCATTATATGACCCCCCCCCCCACACACTTGAGAAGGAACACAGAAGAGGGAACCCTCCTTCCAGGAATGGTTATGAGTGAGATGGGTGCAGGTTTGTTGAAGAAACATTTTGATTGGCTCCAACAGAGACCCGTTCAAATGAGGGAAAGACAGAGAGCGAAAGAGAGAGAAGAAGAAGTCTTTCATAGTCTCTAACATCATGAGAATGAGAAGTTTGAGAGAAAGTTGGAAACCCTTCGTCCCTCCTTAGGTAGACGGTCACCCCACCGCCGACCCTCTTCTTCTAACTACAAACTACTTGGCAAAACATTAACACACACACACACTCAAAGTCCAAGACACACACACACACACACACACACACACACACACACACACACACACACACACACACACACACACACACACACACACACATATACACACACCCCCACCCTGTTATCCCCCAGCTTAACAGGAAGTGGAGGGTCAAGCATGCCAAATGTCTTCTTCAGCAACTAGTTAAATCTTGCTCTGTGGTGACTCAGGGATTTTAAACGATGGAAACCCAGACTTCAGATGTTAGTCTGAAAACTGTATTTGCGCTAGCATTAATGACAAAATTCATATCACACTCAACTCAGCTGCAGATGCCATTATAACCAGCAGAGGGTGGCATTCGTCTGTCAGAATTCTGTTCTATTAGGATGTGAATTGAGTCTGATTGGGTCTCTCCTGATCCTACCAGTATTGTACCTGTACCCACTCACAATGAAATCACTGTGTGTGTGTGGTGTGTGTGTGTGTGTGTGTGTGTGTGTGTGTGTGTGTGTGTGTGTGTGTGTGTGTGTGTGTGTGTGTGTGTGTGTGTGTGTGTGTGGTGTGTGTGTGTGTGTGGTGTGTGTGTGTGTGTGTTTGTGTCTAAAAGGAAGCAGCTAGGGGAACTAGAGGAAGCCAGCATGCTGCGAGGCGAGCTGAGCGCTGCTGATCAGCTGGCTCTGCTGAGCAGCTACGATGACCTGGAGCAGGCACTAGAGGGCGCCTTCTTCGTCCAGGTGGGTACCCATCACCAGACGCCCCCTCCCCCAACACACACACACACACACACACACACACACACACACACACACACACACACACACACACACACACACACACTTGTCGACCCAGAATAACGACTGATGCCAGAAATCACCCACCAAATCAGCTAAACTAAAGTTGCCCCACACAGCTATGCCTAAGTGACGCAACATCTAACCATCCCTATTATAATTTAATCATTTAGCAAACACTTTTACCAAAGCAACTTGCAATGTTTTTGCATTAGATACACAGATTCATTAAGGAGCAGCTCGAAGTTTGGGTATGCTAAGTATGTTGGGGTTCGTCAGAGAATTGGCCTATTCTGCCCGTCCATCAATTCAACAGTAACATTTCACCATATTCAGGCATTGTTCCGTTTATTTTTAAAATAGTTTTAGAGACATGTGAGCTTTTCTACTGGGTCTCCTTTTGGCTGAAACTCTTGCTGTACTGTATGTCCAAAAGTACATGTCTCAAACACTGGCAAGCCTTTAGACTCTAAAGGCTTGCCTTGACTCACTCAGAGTGAGTCAGGGAGCATCAGGGAGTTGACAAGTAACTAGAACAATGCGATTATCAGTCAAATGAGAATGAAAAATTAAGTATACGTATAATTACGTACGTGTAATATATTTGTTGTAAATGTTTCCCTTGTAGTTGTACAATCCAAGAAGACATCATAGATGGTAAATGTAGATAATGACTATAGATATTGATTTGTTGTGAGCTTGTTGTTAAATGTAGATATGGGTGTCTTAGAATAGATGGTAAGTATAGATATACAGTTGTGGTCAAAAGTTTACATACACTTGTAAAGAACATGTATGTCATGGCAGTCCAGAGTTTCCAATAATTTCTACAACTCTTATTTTTCTGTGATAGAGTGATTGGAGCACATACTTCTTTGTCACAAAAACATTCATCGAAGTTTGGTTCTTTTATGAATTTGTTATGGGTCTACTGAAAATGTGACCAAATCTGCTGGGTCAAAAATATACATACAGCAACATGAATGATCAATTTAGGTGATGTAGAAAGTTGTGTCAATCAAATGATCTTTGTGGCCTCTTAACTTCTTGTGAGTGATTATGATTGACTACAGCTGGTGACTTCTCTGACTCATTTAAATATGACTCATTTAATACAATCATGAGACTCAGACACAAACACTACAATGGGAAAGTCAAAGGAGCTCAGCACGGATCTGAAAAAGCAGATCATTGACTTGAACAAGTCAGGAAAGTCACTTGGAGCAATTTCAAAGCAGCTACAGGTCCCGAGATCAACTGTGCAAACAATTGTTCGTAAGTATAAAGTGCACGGCACAGTTGTGTCTATCGTTTCAGTATCGGTATCGAGATATTTAGGCAGGTATCGGTATCGAACTCATAATTTTGGTATCGTGACAACACTAGTACCTGCCCAGGGTCACACCTCGAGGCACAGGAGGAGGTATGGTAATTATTGAGTTTAGGGTCCAAGTTTAGGGTCGCTTGATAATTAATACCACATAACAAATGCCAAACAGGATGGTGAACTCATCTGATTGGAAAAAAAAATGAGCACTGTTGAGACAGTGATTGTAGTGGTTAATATGAGCTGAATTATAACGGTATAGGTGCTGGTCAATAAAATTCAGTGCATTTCAGTGGAAAATTGTTTTCCTGCAGGGGACAGGTTTCATTCTCGGGAATTACAAACGTTCTGATTTTATGGGATAATATGAGTCTAGTATCCTCTGCTGTTATCCTGGGAGAGACAGAAGTCCTCCACACTTGTATATATACTGTATATGTATCTGATCTGGCTCTCCAACTCATATTACAAGAGGTCATGACATGGTCTTTAGATCAGTCTGGCCTTGCTGTCGGGTCAGGGGTGACTGCTGGGTATATGTGGGGGCACACGCTTGAAGACTTCACTTACTATCAGATTATCTGTGCCTTCTCTGAAAACTCACCAAATCTTGGAATTGACGTCACATCCCATTGGTCGTTCATGACCTCAAACCCTCATCGGTCGTTCTTGATCACAACTCTCATTGGCTGTTGCCAGCATTAATCGCCAATCTCAGTATCAGTGCCGAGGTTGTCGCCTGGTGGGTAGGAGCCTGAACCAGCTGTACCACTGTAGTGCCTAGCCGCTGTGTCACCACATACTCATCCTTTCATAAGTGTCTGTGTCTCAGGATCTCAGATGGGCGATTCTGTCTTTCTAGTGTGACTGGTTGTGTCTTATCCTATGTAGGTGAATCCACCCTACTACGTCAAACTGGTGGAGTTGGTGCCCCACCCAGACACACTGGGGGCTGTGGTGGACGCAACACACGCCCTCATGACTCAGGTACACACGCACGCACGCACGCATGCATGCACATACACACACACACACACACACACACACAAACTGACACTGATTTTACGCACAATGATTGAACACACAGACTGTTGGTTCACAAACCTTGGTGGTGTGTGTGTGTGTGTGTGTGTGTGTGTGTGTGTGTGTGTGTGTGTGTGTGTGTGTGTGTGTGTGTGTGTGTGTGTGTGTGTGTGTGTGTGTGTAGGTTGGACAGTGTCCGGTGCGCCTCAACAAGGAGATTGATGGCTTCGCCCTCAACAGAGTTCAGTACGCCATCATCGCAGAGTCCTGGAGGCTGGTGGAGGTGGGACACACACATACACAAACACACACACACACACACACTGGAATGCGTACCTTGCTAAATTATAATATACTTCTAATATCAGCTATCCATCGTTAAGATGAAGAAGTTGACTCGCCTGTCATGTCTGATGTAATTCTCCTTCCCTGGCCCTCATCCCCCAATCGGAATCCTTCTCCAATCTCCTCTGGCCAATTGGTGTTGAGAAGAATGTACACAAACAGGATGAACTAGCAAATTAGAGCTAGCGGCTACCCTAGGGATCAGTGCTAACCTCAGTGGCATCCCTTTGAAGTGTCAACCTCTGGAATGATGTCACCATCACTGTAAACACTTGCGGGACAGCAGGTGGAGGGACATTTGATTTACATAATTGATCCCCCCCACCCCCCCAGATAGGGTCTCTGATTACACATAGACCAAGGCAGGCCTCTTGTCTGTGGGGGGGACACCACGTTCGCAACCCTGACACAGGTTCTCCAAGCCAAGCACCCAGGCCTCTTTATGCTTGCACTCCAGTGTCTTCAGTGTCTTTGCTGGTTGCTATTGTTGTTGTCACGGCCACGCGTTTATTTGCTCTACCGCTAATGAAAATTAATTGACTCCCTGTGAATATCTGATTCCTAGAGCTCTACTTACGCTGTTTTCATAGCAACATTATTGACAGTGTCCTTTGATTGTTCTCTCTTTGTCTCACGTGGAAGTCGCTTTACATAAAAGCTGTCTGATGGATGACTGAATGTAAATGAAGAAGTACTGATAAGGGGGGCCCATCAGTTCCAACCCAGCAGCCGCCTCCCGACCATAGAAAGGAGGGCCCTCTAAGCCGGGACAAGCCCTCTTAGTTTCGACAAAAACACAGAGGTTGAGGTCAAGCGTGACTGCCGACGTGTCTCCACGTCTTGACCGCGCTGGTGAGGAGCTGAATCAGCCTCCTCAAAAACCACTGGCACTGTCACGGAGCTCCTTG